>VXBC01010289.1:1254326-1279287 GCA_013399945.1 Ploceus nigricollis | reverse complement strand
CGGGGCTGGGGCCGATCGCGGGGTGGCCTCGGTGGTGTTACTGCGGTGGGAGAGACCTGCGGTGTCCTGAGAGACGCTGCCGGGTGTGAGGGGCCACCCTCTGGTTCTGAGGGATGTTGCTGGGGCGCGAGGGATGCTCCTGCGGGGTGGCAGGCGCTGTGCTGATGAAACAGATGTTCCTCAGGCATGACAGACATGAGTTCACAAAACAGATGTTACTCCAGTGAGGTGGACCTTACTGTGAGCACAGGGATTTTACTGTCAGAGGAGGATCCTTTCTCCGGGCATGGGCACAGCGGCTTTCCTGGGAGCACCCACAGAGTCCTTTCTCACCCGTGTGTGTGTGATGTGGCTGCATGTGCCAGCACGAGCCATGGCATGTGCCGTGGGAAAGGGTCCTTGCGCTCCTGGAATCACGGACGAGAAATGAAAATGTGCCTGGTTTCACAGGACTGGGGCCTGAGCATCCCAGTTATGTCTGTGACAGACACGCTCTTTTATGAAACTTGGTTTTTCTTCTCAGAATTGTGGTGTAATACTTCCCTTACTGGTACGGTAAAATAACTTCCCCAAACATATTTTTGTGTGCTCTGATGCACTTTATTGCCCCATGTTTTTGATAGTTTTCCTCTGCCATCAGCTGAGTGTCTCTGTAAGTATCTCTATCCAACTATCACCTCTTAATGCATTCCTGGCTGCCTTACAGTGCATCATCATCATCATCACTCTTGCCCTGCTGCCTGCACCCACATACTCACCTGTTCACCTTTGGGGTCGGGTTTTTGTGACAGAGCTTTTTCTTACACATGTATTGGCATTTAGGCTCTTACTTCAATTTCTTCATAGCCAAAACCTTGGGGGTGTGTGCATGGTGTTCCTTTTGTGCACCTGCACGTTTCCAGTGCAATCTGCTCTGCTCCACATCACCTGCACGTGAGGACTGGGTGCATTAATGCTTGCTGATCTGCACCAATGCTTGCTGATCTGCCTAGGTGTTGAGGGCTCTTTTCTCAGTGCCCTTTATGAGGGTTTTTGTGCCCACACAGCATCGGGCTGTGGGCACAAGGTCTCTCTCTCCTTTACACTCATCTTCGTCCATCTGTCCCTTTGGAGCCTGCCTGCTGCATGCACACCTCCAGAGTGTCCCCCACCTTCCCCACACCACACCAGTGCTCAGGTGTGAGCCTGTCAGGGCCCTTCCTTCCCACATTTGCTGCTGGGCATCGACACGTGAGTTGAAGGGACCACTTTTTCTGATGGTGGCACTTCCACCTGCAGGTGCCTGTCTTCTGTCACACAGGTGCAGTGTGAATGGAGAACCAAGCTGGGTACATGCTCTTCTTCCCAAAAGAGAGAGAGGTGGGCTTTCTCAAGGTTGGCAGGAGAGAGACAGACTCCTCTTAAAGCAGTGTCCTGTGCATGGACACCTGGGTTTAGCCAAGGTAAAGGTTGGGCTCTGCAAGAATTCAGGTGGAATGTTTTTCACCCCAAACACCCACGGTATGGGATGAGTTGCCACGTGTGCAGAGAAGCTAGCCCAGCTACTTGGGTTTTTATCCTTCTTTAAAGAAAATAGCTGAGTCTGTGAGGAGAGAAGCATGAGGATGAGCTGCCAGTGCGGGTCAGGAGGCAGAGCTGGGAAAGTGAGCTGGCCCCATTCCAGCCTTGGGTTTCCTCTGCTCACAGGCTCCGTTGCTCATTCATTTCTGTGCCCAGGAGTGTCTGCAACAGATCCCTTCCCTTTGGAAAGGAGTCCCTCCCAGGCTCCTTCAGTGTTAGCACACCTCTCCTCTCGGGAGCTGTAGGCAGCCCCTGTGTCCTTTCCCTTGTCTCTGGTGCATGGACATTGAACATGTCCTTCCTGTGTGACTGATCTCAGTTTAGGAAAGCTGAAACTGAAGTTGTGGCTGCAGGCTCCCAGCCCTGAGTAGCCTTCTTTCTCATCCCTTTCCCTCCCAATCTGCCAGAATTCATTACATCAGTTGAAAAAAAATAGAAATTTGGAAAGAGCTGGGTCTAGAAAGTTGAGGGTCCTGTGTTTTAAAGAAAAATGAACATTCTTGTATAGCAAAGTCTCCAGGAGCTTGTTCTTTTAGGAAGAGATAAATACTGTGGAATTTAAAGTTACCTTTAAGCTATTTGTCCCTTTCTCTGGCCCAGTAGGCCCCTCTGTTTCTGGACTGCTTCACATCTTGAGTCTTTTGTCCTGAAGTTGTTGGGTTTGGGTTTCAAGGCACACAGGGAAACCAGCTCTTTTCTGAAAACTGCATGATTGCTCATTTAAATGAATATAAATTGTTTCTATTCATAAGATCTTTTTTTTTTTTTCCTAGCAGCTGATCAAAGTTCGAGTGAAAACCATTTCATCATTTCCAAATAAATTGGACACACATGCACACACACACACACTCTGAGCATTTCAGAGAGACTTTTAAACACAGTACTTGTAAAATCAGAATGTGGACAGCCAAGGCATGTTATGTAAGACAGTGCAGTCTGTGATTTGATTCCACTTTTGCATAGAAAGGGATCTTCACTTCTTGGGAGAAGGCACACAGATGTTATTAAAACTGAAGGCAACGCAGAGGGGGCTCAGGAGAATTTCTCCCGGACTGAAAAAATCCTTTTCTAATGGGAGATCTAAGGAATGAGGACCTGTGTAGCGTTTCAGAAAGAACATTAAGATGTAGCATGGTGGGATACCTGACTGCTTTCAGCAGCTCTGAAAGTGGCTGGTGCTTGGAGAGCTTTCTGATTCAAGAGGACTTAAGGCATGTGGTTGGGCATTTAGGCTCTGTTAGAACCAGGCAGTGTTTTTAACAGCAGGGTGATTAACCTTCAGGACAAACGACCAAAGGCAGCATTTGCTTCTCCACCTCTTAAAATCTTCCAGTAGAGACGGGGTGTCTCTTTGGAAGGGACATTCTACTAAAGTGCAAGTTCTTGGGCTCGCAGCAGAGACAGCTGGCTGAGACCATATGGGCAGAATCACAGACGAGACCAGAGCCTGTGATCCACCAGCCCTTCCAAGCTTTGGCTTAGGACTTGATACAGCCCTGGCAGTCCTTGCCCTGTTGTGAGAGGTGGAGCTGGGGGGTCCCTGGGGCAGATGGTCACTCGTGGCACAGCAGCTCCCCAGAGTGGGGATGCTCTCCCTGCCTTGTAACTGCACGGCTGCTGGCAGCCCACTGCAGATGGCTGTAGCGTGTCAGCCTGTGGGGATCCTTCCCTTGTCCTTGGAGCTGTAAAACAGGCAGTGAGCTCTCCTGGCTTGCCTCAGGGCTGCAGGGGGAGTGCTGTGTGTCCCCTCCCGTTCACGGGGTCTGGATGACTCGAGCTCTAGAGGCTGGCTGAGTTTGCAAGACTAACTCCTTGGGTTTGGTTCTTTTACTCTTTTTATTCCCTCTGAAAGGGAGCTCAGAAAGGCTCTGACACAAAATGGCCACAACCATATTGCTGGTTGGGTTTCCCTTGGTACGTTTCCCTTGCAAGGTCCCTTTGTACCCTGTGTACTCAGGATTTGCACCTTTCCTTATGTGCTGCAGAGTCCTCCATGCTTCTCTCAGCAGCTTTCCTGCTTGCTGGGGGTGCTGCCAGGCAGGGAGATGCTTGGAGCAAATGCTGGGGTAAAAATGCCCCACAGAGCTGTGTGCTCCCAGCCCACTGGCCCCGACAGCCCTACTCCGAGGTGCCTCAGCCCCCGAGCAGTTCTTTGAAGGGCTCTCCCCAGGGGCTGGCAGTGGCAAACATGAGGGTTGTGTGAACCCCATCTCTTCCCCTTGGAATGTTTACCTGTCTAAATTTAACTCCCCAGCCAGCTTCATCCCTCCTAAGCCGACCTGTTCTCTTGTGGCTGGGCTGTGGGTCTGGCTGCTGCTGCTGCCGCGTTTCCTGGCTGCCTGGGGCTGGTGGTTTGCTGCTTGCTCCCTCTTCTTGGTGGATGCTGGCTCTTTCAAGGTCCCAGGCAAGCCAGTTCTCCCTCTCCTAGGTTTTATTTTTAAATCTGGTTGCACAGCCCTCAGGACTGGAGGGTCCCTTGTCCTCTCATCTCTGAGTGTTTATTCTGCAGCGGGCTTCAGGAAATCTCCCCTTGTCCCACTGTAGCCCACAGTTTTCCTCCCTGGCTGTGGTTGCTCCCAGAGACCAGGCATGCTGAGTTGCTCCCTGGCCAACTCTAAAGGGACAGTGCTTCTTTCTGCTCCCATAGGGATCCAGCAGTGGGGAAGCAGTAGGTGCTTCCCCACAAAGGCATCTTCCTTATTTCGCTTTGTTCAGAGCTGGGCTTCCCCAAGCTGGCTTTTGTGTGAGTTCATTTGAGAAGTGAGTGATGTGCCCCTCATCTTCAGAGGAGCTGGAGAGAGGGACAAGCAGAGGAAAGGGAGTGCTCCTCTTTCTGACGGGCTGGATAGAATTTGCTTTCTTTAGAACTTCCGAGTTTGGGACGGTAAATACGGCCCAACCTGGCAGCCTCCTCCATCTAAATAAAACCGTCGGGATCAAACCATCCGTGTCCTGCATAACCCTGCAAGAGACCCCTGACTGCTCTCTCTTTCCAGGCATGCCTGCAGCTAATGCTGTGGTCTGCCACATGAGAGAGGTGGTTTGAGTCCTGGCCTCCTCTGCCCCTCTTTGAGCTAACCCGGTGGCCTCGGGTTTAGTACTCTCATATTCAGAGCAAAGGTAATGCAGGCCAGGGCTTTCATGACTGGTGATTTGGGGTATCCAACTCTAAATGCTGTCAAAGGTCCTGTTTTTCCCCGAGGTTCAGCTGTTTTGGATACTTGGGCATTCTTGAGTAGTCTGGGCTTGATTACTGAAAGTGACTAGTCCATTTTGCAAAGCTTCATCTCAGCCTCTGGAGCAAAACAGAATGAGATGGATTAATGCAGAACGTACCACTCAAATGGAGTGAATTTTCCTGGGAATCAGTCTGTGGCCAGAGAGCTCCTGGCACTGTTGCGTGCAGGGATGGGTAAAGAGCTCTTGGTTTAGATTAATTTATGGTTTTAAGTAGCTCCTGGGAAAGGCTTAAAGGGTTTGATCGTTTTTGTCTTGGGGGAAGAAAAGCAGAGCAACATCGTGTCTTTGTACAGAGAGAGATTTGTGAACACACATTTGAAGGATTTGAGGGAGAATAGGTTTTCTGTAAACTCTCCCATCTCGATTGGAGGTGAGGGAGACTGAAGTGGTTGGGTGGAACATGTGTTTCGGGTTTGGTTTTGTCCATCATTAAGGACAGAGGGTTAACAAAAGTCACAGGAATACTAATATTTCAGTGGTCTCTCTAAATTTGTCTTCCTTTTCCAGTTGTTCTGTATTTAGCTTTTTGGCTGGTTTGCCACCATTGTTCAACTGAGTCCTGAAGCATTGCAGCACCTCTGTTATGGACAAGTTGGAGCTGTAAAGCAAATTAAGTGAGAATCTCCCTTGCTTAGCTGGAAGACCTTTCTGAGCTTTGTTATGTATCACAGAGTGTCAGGAGAGACATATGAGCCCAAGCATGTCTTCATTAATGGAACATTTTTCAGAAAAAATAATTTTGTGACTGTCGGGTTCATTACTCCCTGAGGTGTTCCTGAGTACTTAGAAATTGTCTCCAATCATAAAAAATTGATACTGTACAAAGGCAAATTAAGTTCCTTTTTTTCCCTCCTCTGTTTTTACAGCTCAAGCAATTCTACAGGTTCCTTTATTATATTCTGTGGCTCAGATCTGTTAATAATTACTGTAAATACTGGTCCTGGCAGCATGTCAGGGTTTTGTTTAGTAAATATTTTGCCATTATCATTTCTGTGTCACAGCTGGGAAGGTTTGTAGTGTCCTGTGGCTGCCATCGCTGTCAATTTTGCCCAGTTTTGCATCTCTGAAAACCAACTGAAGGTTTACAATCCTACAGTGAGATGATGCAGATATTTATGGGGTAGCCCCATTATTCTTTACACTGCAATGGAAGTTTCTGGTTTTAGACCAAAATGTCAGCTCTTGCTCCCATGTGTGGTGTGCACAAACCAGGTTTCACAGCAACATCTGCAGCCTTGTGGGTGGCTGCAGCTGTTATTCCACCTGTGGAGATTTCACAGCCTGGGGTACAGGTAGAGTGGAATGAGTGCTCCTGTGAATTATGACCAATTACCTGTCCTGATTTCTCTTCTGTTTTTATAACTATTCCCCATTTCCACCTATTCTTAACTAGCTGTTTGGGAGTTTTGCCAATGTTCAAAATGAACTTCTAATAATTTTTTTATGAATGGCAAGGAGGTTTTTCAGCTGGGTGAGCTTGGTAAGTGCAGCACTGGCTTTGTTCAGTTTTTACTGAAGCTTCACAAGCTCTTTCAGCATCTCTGCTGTTTTCCAAGGGGCCTGCTGGAAGGCTCAAAAGCTCTCCTCCACAGCATGCTGAGAAGATGTAAGGGTCTGTATTTCTGCACAACAACAGTTGCACCCCAGTGGTATAAAACCCCACTGCAGGTAACAACCCAAACTTTTATCTACACGACACGTAAAACTTCTTTATCTTCCAGGAAAATGGTGCCAGTTGGGTCAGACTCACACAGCAGGAACAATTTACTGTCTGAGTTTGGCTGCTTGTGTTAGACTGTGTCTATGCCACAGCCTGTGAAAGAAGGGGAGCCACAGCATTTTCTGTGGGCACAGCTGTGACCATGGAGGCATCTTTGTCAGCACAGCTGACACTTGGGTGTTGGCAGGAGTGTGTATTTTTTTTTTTTTTTTTCCCATTTCTTGAACTAAAAAAGTTTAGTGGGGTGACCTTGAAAGTCTGGACCAGGCCCTACTTAGAGAGGCCAGGTAATGCTTTCAAGTCAAGCATAAAACCAAGCTAGAAGCAATAGGAATAGCAGTTAAGTTTAGACACAGTTAATTTGTGCTACCTAAGCCTTACTTTAGCTTATGGACAAGGCTGAACTAGGAAATGTGTTTTAAATACATTAGAGAGAAAGTTCTGTCAGTTTGTTGCTGCTTTTGGTAAACCTGGGTGTGATCTGAGTTGGCAAACCTCGTGCTTCGTGCAGTCCATCCCCAGCTGAGCAGATGGAAGTTGGCCACCACAGGATGCCTCGGAGCAGGCATGGAAAGCTTTGCTGGTTACCTCTACCAATTCCTGCACCTCCCTGAGGCAACAAGGAATATTATCTCTTACTTCCCAGCTGGTTCAGTAACTCATTCTTCCTCCTGGTAAAGAGGTGGTGATCTTCACAAAGCCAAAAACCTTTGTCCACAGCCGGGGAAGGATTATCCGGCAGAGCTGTGTGCAAGAGGATGTGTATGCTGGGAGCTGGAGCAGGGATAGGGTTCAGTCCTGTGGAAGTTGTGGCTCATTGACATCTTGGGACAGGTGTCAGAGACTGCCATGGGGTGCTCATAGCTTCCTAAACTCAACCTGGGATTGAAAGGGCTTCAAAGCAGCACCCGTTCCCAAGTTGTAGAGCGACATCCAGGAAGTCCATCAGCTCGCAGGTGCTGGTCTGATGTTAAAAGCTCCAGAGTTGCTTGAACATAATCTGTTCTCCATTTGGTTTCAGGCAAATGCTGCTGGTTTGTTCAGTCAACAGTTGTGACTCCACCTAAATACATTTTACTTTTCCCTTCAGCTGCTCTGTCCACGTGTACAGAAGCCTTTGGCTTTTAGTACCAGCATCATCACATCAAATTCATCACCTGATCCTGTCACTCCTGCCTTGGCAAGGCTTTCTCTTGGCATACCTCAGCACTGTGCTGGGTGGATCTGCCAGACCGTCTTGATGAGTGGCAATCTGAGGCCTTGCATCTGTGACTAGTCCCTGTAAATTGTCGTGCTGTGCCCTTGTCCTGTGGGTGTGAAGCAGCAGGTGTCAGGGACATGCTGCTTGCTGTCACTGTCCCTGCTTCCCCAGCAGGCTTTGGCTGGTTGTTCCTGTGCAGGGCAGAGGGTGCTGGTAGTTGCACATCTGCCTAAAGAAGGTGTCTGCACAGAAACTTTGTGCATTACTGAGGTTGGAGTTAGGTTTTGGTTTGTAGAGTTTGTTTCTGCAAAGGAATAATATTAAATAAGTAAGGAGCTTTTAGAGGTAGTTTAGTGCTTCCAGAGGCCCACTTGCCTTTTCCTCTCCAAGGTTTTGCAAAGCCAACCTTTGGGGAGAGGTTCTGTAATCTTGTGTGCTGATGAAGAGGAGATGCTTTGGAGGGCATCCAGGAGTATCTGCAGACCCCACTGCTCCTCTGTGTGCCAAGTGAGTTTCTCTTTGCTACTCATCTGACACCTTGGACCATTTCCCTAAATTAAAATAGCTAATTACTGTGTAACAGTTCAGGTTCCTAAGAAAGTCTGGGTGCCTGTGTGTTCCTGGGCTGCTGTAAGGGATCTCTGGTGTGTCCTCAGTGGGGATAACCTCAGTGCAGACATCTGTATGCCTGGAGCAAATGTCCAGTCCTCTAGCAGCACAACAAACAAACACAGAGCTGGTAAAATGAAAAAAAAGCTCCCAGAAGAAAACATGGTTTGATCTAAATTGAAATTTTCAGGAGAAAAACATGCTTTTCTGTAGTGATGTTTCAAAACCTAATGATTTCTGTTTCCAATTGACATTTAAATGTCATTTGATGTTGATATCCAGAAAAAGAGTTTAAATTTCACGTCAACTTCAAAATCTCTCCTTTTGCATCAACATTTCATTTTCACAGAGTCACAGAATAACAGGTTGGAAGGGACATAAAGGATCATCTGATCCAGCCTTTCTTGGCAAAAGCACAGTCTGAACAAGATGGCCCAGCACACTGTCCAGCAAATCTTGAAAGTGTCCAATGTTGGGGAATCCACCATTTCCCTAGGAGATTATTCCAAAGGCCAATTGTTTCCATTGTGTAAAATTTTCCATTTCTGTCCGGTTGGAATCTCCCCAGGAGTAACCCTGTATCTTTTCCATGTGGCTCCTTGTAAGAAGGGAGTCTCCATTTGCTTTGTAGCCACCGTTTAAATACTGGAAGATGGTGATAAGATCTCCCCTGAGCCTGGAAGACAGGATTCTGGGCCCCATACATTTGTACAGTGCTGGTAGGGAAAATTCTGCTAAAGCATTTTGAATGCTTTGTTTCTGTCAATAATATCTTCCTTCCCACCCCTGCATTTTCAAATCAAGAGCATTTGGAATTGTTCATGCTATGAACTAGTGTAATATTTTGACCTTTCATCCCTATTTGGGATGCAGGCAAATGCTGAAATCCCAGCCCTTCTTGGGGAACTGAGATTCTGTTCTCTGACCAGATCCACAAAAGTGTATTTCCACTGGTTTTGCTGGCTGGCTACTTCAGTACTTTGTCAGTGATGACTTGTAATTCAGTGCAGATTGAACCCGTGGTGTATCCACATGGCTGGAGAGGCTGAGGGCAGTTAATCTTTCTTGCTCTGTGTTGTGCTTTCAAATTAATACCCAGATTTCTTTCCAAAGATAAATTTTCCTTCCAAACCAGCATTTGGTAGTGCACTGCACAGCTGCCTGATGCATGTTCCATGCACAAGTGAGGATCCTGGTGCTCTCCCAGTCTAGCTACAAGCTGTTATATGAAATCAGGATGTTTTAAAATTTAAGACAGTTTCTGGTTCATCTATTGTTTGCAGTCTCACAGCTTGCCATATATCTTTCTCCTCAGAAGTTACTTTTCCCCCTTCCCACCGCTGTGGGGAGGTTTTTCCTGCCAGGCTCTGTGCAGTGTGTCTCTGAAGCAGTTTTATGGTGTTCCCCAGAAGCATGCTTTTGTCAGGCTGCCTCAAAAGTGTCATCCAGGGAAAAGTCTCTGAAGCAAGAAATGTCCTTTTCTGTCTGGCTTTGAGGTGTTATCTCCTCTCTTCCCAGATGCAGTTGGCTCCATCTACATCCCTGAGCTGTTTTGTTTGGAGTGAGGAGAGCTCAGAGAATCAAGGGAGGCCACACACATAAACAACTGTGTGTGAAATCAATTAATCTAAACGAGCGGGAGATTTGTTCTTGCAGGAGCAAAGCCTGGTTCTCACAGAAACCTCTCCTGTGTATGGCAGAACTGTTACACACATTACATCACTGGAACAGTGATGAGCTAGGTCACTATGTTAACCTTTTTGGCCAATATTTAGAGGAAGAGTGGTGTTTGATTGTGTTTGAAGAGCTTACTGTGCTCTTTGTATTTTAACAAGTGATTTTTATTATGGATACAGCGTGCTAAAGCAGGAGCTACTGAAGAGACCTGAATTTTGAAATCCTAACTTCAAATATTTGCATCATAAATTTCTTTCCAAGCATTGCAGTCACCCAGTCAGGGATAAGAAGCTGTGCCTGTCATTCCTCTGTGTTTGGGTAACAGACATTGTCAGTGATACATATACAACCTGTAGGATAGGAATTACTTGCAGGAGTTTTGAAAAACAATATTTCAGCCTCTAATTAGAGAAAAATCTCTTATTGCTTTTTCAAAAGTCTGATGAGAAAAAGATGTTTCCTCAACTCTCCTGCAGGAAGAGGGTTATTCACACCTCAGCACATTGTGGTCCTCTGCTGTAGGGTCAGTAGCTACAATCATATCCCAGTCTCACTCTGCACATCTTTAAATAACAGTCTCCTCTCCTGGCTGTCTGGGGCAGCAATAACATGAGCAGAACGCTGTGCTTGGCTTCTCTTGGCTGAGGGAAGGGCATGGATATAAGGGCTGAAGAGAGCACACTTTAGGGGAAAGGAGTGAAAGTCCAGGAGACAGCCACTCCGCTCAGCCTCTTAAATCGTCACAGGAGAGGATGAGGTAGTGCAAGTCTGAGAAATCAAAAGTCTCTGTGCTTGTAGTGTTACTCAGACATTAGAGTCTTATCATGGCCACCAATCTTCCCTGACTCCACCTTGCCTCCCTTTTGGGGAAGAGGAAAATTATAAGAGAAGTGGTTTTGTGTTTTGCACTGAGGGCTCCTAAAGCACTCGTGCTCTGCTTGGGCCAGCTCGGAACTGAAGCTTCATCCTTTGGAGTGAGAGTTTCCCAAAGACTTGAACTAAAGCCAGCCCTGTTAGGCAAAGCTGCAGCCAGGGGTCTTGATAGGATCCTCCTGCTCACACAGCTTTGTTATGTTTTGCTGTGATTTCTTGATTCGTTTCTAGTATGCAATGGATCCTTTTCCTATTTGAGAAGTGTTTTATGACCAAGACTCCAGTGTGTAATTTCTTCAGCTGAGGCCAGGAGATTGCCCCACATGGAAGCCAAGAAGATGCCCTGTGCTCCTGTGTGGCAGAGAGCCCTTCTGGAGAAGGCAGACAGCCCTCTTGTAGCCTTCTGGCTGGAAACATCTCTGCTTCATCCCTTGTACCTTGCACCTTGCTGGTGCCAAAACCCTGCCTCGTGGATGCTTCTGGGCAGCTACTGCCTTCTGTCATTCTAATCATAATAATTTGGCTTGTTTGTTATCTGATTTGATGGAAGCTGAGGAGGAGATCACTTCTCAGGGCCCTGAGGGCAAAAACTCAGCTTCCTAGAGCTACCTTTATTTTCCAACCCTCCCGCAGCCCTGGGGTGATCCCCTGGAAACATCTTGCAGGGGAGGTGTCTTCTGAAAAACACCAAGTCATTTGCAAGTTAGTTGTCTATACACCACTGAAATTGTCTATACACCACTGAAATTCCTCTCCCTCGGGCACTTTTCTAGATCCCAGTGTGCTCCTTCAGGCACCCAAGTGTCACTGTTCGGGTGGCTGGTTTTCCTCGTGTGACATCCATGAAAGGAGATTCCGTGTTCACATGGTATTGATGCTTGTGTGGTGTTTACACCATTTTCTCTCACAAGCCTCTGGGGAAAGGGTAGATGCTGGTTTTTGTCTGACTCTCAGATGGAAACACAAAGAGCACCCAACAACACAAATAAATTAAACTGCTGATTTCCAGGACCTAATTACAGCTGTTGGGTTTGCTGCCTGACCTGAAAATAAAACTCCTCTTGCGAGGTTTCCTTGTTTTGGGGCTTTATTTGTTTGTTTATGTTAAACAAAGCGAGTGAACAAGAGCCATGCTGCTGAGCAGGAGAGGATGGTTTGCCTGGTTTGTTTCCCTGCGTCCTGCCTGCCTCCTGCTCAGCCAGTTGTGCCCCACACTGTGCTTTGGGAGGGGCAAGCTGGGCTAAATATATCTGTACTGCCTGTGAAATGCAGTATGGGGTGCTGCGTCATTTGGTGGAGTTTACTTGGAAACTAAGGTGGGAAGCCAGCTTTTATTTTCAGCCTCGGGTCAGAGGCATTGGTCAGTTGTCTCACCCAGATTTTTAGTCTTGAGTTTGTCCTTGCAAGACAGACATAAAACCTGATCTCTAAATAAAAGGCCAAGCTCATTGCAGTGACAAAGTCACATTGGGGCAACCATATTTTTCTTGCTCAGCAACCAGAGCAACAATGTGAGAGGTTGTTCAGATAGATTACCTTGAAAGCAGCAATGAAAGTCATAGCTCAAATATCATGGCTTAATGAGCAGAGGAGCTGCTGTGATGCTGCAGGCTCTAAATATATCAGAAAGAACCCCAGTGCTGGCAGCACACTGACAGCTGGAGACCTTGGGCTTTGGCTGGTGGTGGAACAGAAATGTATCCTTCCACAAAATGTGTGAGGAACAGATGCAGCTTGGTGACCAAAGAGGGCTTGGGTTTTGCAGTTTCTAGTTCTGCTTTTTGGCTTGTCTTCCCCTGCTGTTTCTGCTAGTGCAGTGGGAGTGATTTCAGGAAAAGGGATAATATTCCTGGAGTGTGGAAGTGCCAAGGGGTGGACACAGCCCACCTGAGCTCGCTGTTGTCTCGGCCACACCCAAATAACAGCAGGGCAATGCGGCTGCATTGGTGACATAAATCTGCTGGGGCTCTGGGGGACATACTCAGGCAAACGAGTGGGTGGAAATCCCTGCTCTTTCTCCATGAGCTCTCCAGGGTCACCTGCCTGTGCATCTGACATGCTGCAGTCACATCTCTGGCAGCTGAATATGTTTTTCAGTCTTCTCCCTTATGCCACTGTAAGTGAGAGGAATGCCAGTATTGCTATTTGATTGTCCTGCTGAAAAAGGAGGTGAGAAAACTCCTCAGTGTAAGATTTTATATTTATCTAGGAGGACAGTAACTCTGGGAATTAATTTCTGTGTGTGTAGTGCCTAGCACATTGGGACCCCTGAATATTCCTGCAGCACAAGCCACACGTTGCAGACCAGAGCCACACAGCTTTGCTGGCAGAGAGCTCGTGGCACATGGGGGTCCTGGTCTAAAGTGAGAGATCCAAAGGCTCTGGGACATGTGCTTCATGCTAATGGCAATAAAGGCTTCCAGAATTCACTTGGAAGATTCAGTTGTGAGGGTGAGGGCTGGGAACTGAGGTTTGCAGGGTTAACCCAGCCCATGTGACTTCTGTTGAGCCTGAGTGGCTCCTATCCTTAGTGGGCTTTACCTGGGCACTGACAGCTGTGAGCAGCAGAGACTGCAAAGGATTACAATTGCCATTTAAAGCAGCCCAGGTGTAGCTTGTCCTCTCTGTTACTCAGGAGTGTGAGAGAGAGCAGAGAAGTACTTCTCTTCAGCTTCATTTGTGAGCTCTGTGTCTGGTCCTGCCTTTTGACTGTCCATGATTCACAGGAGGGAGGTAGGTAATTGAGCAATACTGGCAGATATCGTAGAAGTTTGGTCACTTTCTATCTCCTTGAGTTTCTTGTACTGTATTGCTTGGTGCCTTACAGCATGTTGCAGCTGCTGTATCAAATGCTGTGGGTGCAGACTTAATGTTCATGGCTTTTAATATTCATGGCTTTTATTCAACTGTTGTGTGACAATGGCAGACTGCATGATGTGTCAAAAAGGTGCCTCTGTTAGGTGAGGAGGCGGCATGGCAGTGTGTGTCTCACTCCAGGTTATTAACTAAGCCACAGCAACATGCAATTAACCATTCAAAAATCAGTGTTGCTCCTGTGTGAAGTTTGCTCCTTTCCTACTTTCTCCTCAAGCCCTTTTCTCTGTGGTGTCATTGCTGTGGATCTCCTCCTGGCCAGGCATTTTGGCTGTCCCGTGTCAGCGGGCAGGCTGCAGCCCAGGTGGGTTTTGGAGAGCATCTGTGGCCTTGCCTGGAGTCTGGGGAAGGTGAAATTTGCTGAATCAGTCACTGTCCCTGCACAGAGGGCAGGCTGTGTGAAACCCAGTGATGATGCTGGGCTCATGAGGACAGCATGAGGTTTTTGCCTTTCCGTAGTGCTGTTGATGCTCAAGCCGGAGTTTCTGAGTTACTCTGGGAATGCTAAAGGGATGTGCTGTGTATTTCAGTATGTTAACGTCCCCAGTCCCTAGATCCTGCCTGCAAAGGGCAGCTGATCTTGGGATGCTGAGTGCCTGAGCTGCAGGTTCCCAGTGCTCTCTGCAAGGCAGTGTGAGGCAGTGCCAGCAGCTGAGGTGGGCAGGAAAGCCCTGCAGCCCTCCACTAGTTCTGCCCCACGTTCCAAGTGAGAGCACAAAGCTATGTCCTGGCAAGCCCTGCTCTCCCTTTGGCTTCCACATGGACCTCTCATCTTGGTGTCTTTCAGAGAACATCAGATGGGTTCAGGGCTGCAGGTTTGGGGAGCAGCCCAGCTCCCCAAATTGCCTTACAGGAGCAATTCATTCAGCCATCCCAGCTGAGGCAGCCGTGGTCTTCCCTGACCTTGGTGGGCATTGACTCAAGGGGATGGGGCAAGAACAGAAAAGCAGCTTTGTGTCTGGAAAAAGCAGGGACAGAAAAGGAAATAAATAGGGATGTGGTAACCCAGATGGGGTATGGCACAAGAGAAGGAAGGTTTGATCATCCACCCCAGTATTGACACTGCTACACTGCTGAGCCTGGCACAAAATCTCACATAACCCATGGGCAGTGGCATGTGTGGAAGGAGCTGGGGAAGGAGGGGATGTGGTGACACAGATAATTAACTCCAATCCCATGAGTTTTTCTCTGCTTTTTCTCACCCTGCAGAAAACAAAGTGGGACATAACTTTTTTTTATTCTTCAATCATTAATGAGCCATTGTTCCAGGGGAAAAAACATAAGAAAAGTAGGGAGTCTTATCGTAGGAGAAATTATCTTTCTTGTGGGATATAAAACTTCGTGTGTACATGGATCATCCTGGCACTGATTCTAATCCTGCCCAGGTCTGACTGTACAGTACTTAATGTAAAACACGTGATAATTCCTTCTGTAGTTTCAGTAGAAATCTCTCATTTCCTAAACAAGCGTGCTGTGTTCCTGTGCCCTGCTAAGCTGCTGCTGTGTGCCACCCCAGCAGCCCTGCCTGAGCAGCCAGCCTGGTTTGCTGGGTGGTTTGGAGCCCTTTGATGGCAGGCGCTGTTTAATTATCAGTGGTGTTATGTTCCCAGAGCTCGCTACATGAAAGCAAAATACCGGCAGCCTGTAATTAATCCGAGCTAATGTGCCACTGTTTACACTCCATTTCGGAAACCAGACAGATGTAAGAAGACACCCAGCCTTCATCTGGGATCCTCCCAGGTTATTTCTGAGCTATCTTTGGAGAGCTGCGCTGCGTCTGCCCACCCCGCAAGTCCCTCAGAAATGAGCACCTTTGACTTCTCTCGGGAATGAGTGGGAGACTTTGTTTCCTCGCAGGGAGCAGGGTTAATGCCTTTTCGCTTGCCTTACCACAGCCCAGGCTGGCTGGCAAGGGACGGGAGCACATAACTCCTCCAGCAGTCGTGAATTCTGCGGTGTGGAAGGGTGAAACAAGCCATGCTTCCTCTGGTTCTCCCCTGGCTTTGGCTGAGGAGGAGCCTGCTGGCACTGGGCATGTGTGGGATCTCCTTGGTGGAAAGACAAGCAGTTCTCTGGGTCTTAAAAATAAAAATAGTGTGCGTTCATTTCTGATCACCCTACAAGTGATTCTCTGGGACTCGGGTCTTAAAAATAAAATATCGTGAGTTCATTTCTGATCACCTTGCTACAAATATTTAACAGAACAAGGTGATGAAAATGCCTGGAGGTGTGGAAAGACTGAAAAAGACTATGCATCCTTCATTAGAGTGAAGAGTAATAAAAAGCAACGTGACAGAAGTATATAAACTTAGAAGTACAGAGAAGTAAACCAGGCATTCCTGTGTATACTTTTATGTAATACAAGGTTTCCAATGAAATTGAAATAAAACATCTGACGCACGTGAAGCTTATTTTTTTGTTACAGCACATAAATAATTGAGACTGAGAACATAGTAGAATGCAGAAAGGATTAGCTATATGGATAAAAGTCTTGCACACAGTTTATTAATTTTATTCTAGCTCATTCAGAAGGTGTGGGGCTTCCTTCTCCTGGACAGTCTTCCAGCTGCAGCCAGTTAAAAGCTCTTCCTGGCCCTATAAACCTCCAGTGCCTTCCTGGGAGACATCTGACAGTGGACACTAGCTTAGAGGAGTCACTGCCTGAGCCTTGTATTCCAGAACATCTCTGCATTGAATGATTACTGGGATCAGAGGTGGCCACAACTTCCTAATCACCTTGAAGGCTGAAATGTAGGATATGAGGCTGCTGGTACTTTCCTCATGGCCTGTAGATTCAAGGTGACAATTGCCCATCTTGTCACACCACGGTCTTGCCTGTCTCAGTTACCCCTTTGGCAGTCATCTGCTCCAGCGTTGTGGTGGACAGGTGACCTCTGCTGTAGGGTCAGTAGTCATCAGAGCCTGTGCAGCTGCATCCTCTTGGGGAACAATGCATTTTAGGTGTTCCCTGAAATGCATTGTAGGCGTCTTTTTTCAGCAGGGTGTTTCATTCAGGTTCAGTGAGTTGTAAGCAGCTCAGTCGTGTGGGGAAGGCTGATGCTGGGTTTGTTTGATTTTTCTTGGTGGTGGGTGTATCTTTGGGCTCTGATTGTTTTCAGTAGGCACTGATTTATCCACTGTGATGCCCTCACACAGTACACTGGCACATTGTGTGCCTGGGACAGGCTCCCTGCTTCCACACCCCAGCATCTTGCTGGGTGACCACAGGTAGCCTGCCAGCATCTCTGGCCTGGAGGGGATGAAGAGTTGTAATATCCAGCAGATGGTGCTCAAAAGCAGATGTCCCAAATAATGGGGTACTGCTGAACCTCTGCATTCCAGTTCTTGGGCAGCAGAGTCCCAGTTCTTGGTGGCTGTGGCAGAGTGGGCTGGGAGGAGCAGACCTGGAGGGGGCACAGGTGGTGCTGAAGACCTGGCACCCATGCAGTAGCACTGTGGGGTGGGGGAGTGTTGTTTTGGACTAGTTTTTATCTGATCCCATGGATGTGGAGAATGCACAGAGTGTCCTCCTCAAGCATGGTCTGCTGTGCAGTTTCTTCCAGGGAGAATCCCATTTGCAAGCTCTAAGGCTGCTCAAAGTTGCAAACCACTTGCATTGGGTGGTGGGACTGGTGGGGGATTTACTTCAGAAGTGACTCCCTGTTTGACCTACAGTGCTAGAGTTCCCACGGCTGTCTCTGTGCTGGTGGTGGCCAGGTCTGCTGCGAGTCCCTGTCACCTGTGTTGAGCCGAGCCCTTTGCCCTGCAGGTGAGTGC
This sequence comes from Ploceus nigricollis, assembly GCA_013399945.1. Taxonomy (NCBI): domain Eukaryota; kingdom Metazoa; phylum Chordata; class Aves; order Passeriformes; family Ploceidae; genus Ploceus; species Ploceus nigricollis. The sequence continues at coordinate 1,261,756 of VXBC01010289.1, read as the reverse complement.
AGATCCTTTGGCTGCTCTCTGTTCCAGCCTGTGAGTTTGGAACTGAGCTTATGCCTAAACTGAACTGCAACTCTCCAAGTGCATCTTGGTCAAAGCTTCCAAGGTTGATCACATTTTTTACTTGCCCAAGCTGCAAGATACAGTGCCAAACTGTAACTTGCTCCCCATTGAGAAGATTCAAAACCCTTTGGGGAACCTCTCAGTGAACCTTCAGCAAGCTTGTGCCAAATCTCAGATCCAGGTGTGTTTTCCAGACTGCTGGGTTTGTTTGATACATGGCTCCAAAATGGAGTCCACAGCGCAAATGTAGGATGTGATCAGAGCCCTGGGATTAGGGAAGGAGAGGATGAATTTTTCTTCAGGTAATTATAGGCAGCCTGTGGAAAAAAACCTCCTGCTAATGCTCAGCACCTTTTGAGAATTTCCTGTAGGGTAGGCATCACTGAACTCCCTCACATCAAAGGGGGAAACACCTGTCTGGTCCTTAATCCAAGGCTCTCTTGGATTAGAGAAAGATCGTAGGTCTTGATTATATCAAATCCAAAGACTTCATGTCTTTCTTTACAAATCTTCCTTATTTTCCCTAATGCCTTTTCTTCTGAAAAAAGTCCCAGAATGTTTAATCAGCATACCTAATTAATAATGCTGTCTCACATAATTCACCTTTATGGTGCTCTCTTACATGGGGTTTTCCACCAGTGTCTTTCAGTGCATTTCACAGAAGAGATTCTTCTCGTGATCTCCCCTTTGCACATGGGGAAAGCAAGGGAGAGGAAAACATAGGAGAGACCTGCTTAGGTCATGCAGCCAACCAAAGGTGGGGTCAGCAATAAAATTCCAGGTTCTTAGTTTTGGGCAGTGCTGGAGCTGTTCCTCCGAGCCTGAGATTGCATTTAGGACTGGGTGAAACACACAGCAGCCATTGAAGCAATCCAGGAGAGAGCAGGGCGGAAGGCAGAAATGTAATTACACACACGGGGAGCAGTCACGTAGCCAAATGCCAGTGTTTGTGCAAAGCTTCGTGTTGGCTTTCACAGCCACCACTGGTCAGGTACCCATTTATTTCCTCTGAAAGACAACAGGTCAGCACCCTCGGCGTGGTGCTGGGGCAGCGTTGACTCAGAGGAAGGAGCTGTGCTGCCTGAGTCACCCACGTGGCTTCCTGAAGCACCCCGGTGTCCCCGGAGCACCCTGGGGACCCGGGGCTGCCAGCCTGCTGAGGTCAGGTGAAAGCATGACCTGAAGTGGTCTGGCTGCAGTTAAATGAAAAGAGATACTGAAAAAAACCACATCTCACTCTAAGGGCTAGAAGGGTGATGGGGGTTTTGTTTTGGGGNAAAAAAAAAAAAAGAAAGAAACCCTCTTTAACTAATTTGGTAATAATAGTACAGTTTCAAAAGTACTTGTTTAGCTAGTGCTGACTATATGCTTACACAGCTACCTCTGGCCTGGGAAAGATTGAAACCACAATGGCTAAGTATAGAGGCCTCTAAAATATCTTCATATATGCAGTGCCTGAGTACACAAACAGAACTAGTCTCTCCTCTGTCTACAGGAGCAATATTTTCCATAGGATTTGTATTGAGAGAGGTTTTCCCCCTGCATATTTATTAAAATAAAGATCCTCCAGAAGTGCATCCATGTGCTGAATCCTATTCCATGGCCACCTTCAGCCTGATGTAGGAAATATAATCTGTTCTGAAGAGGAGTAAGCACTTTTTCATTCTGTGCTGCAGCAGACTCTCGACTCGGGATGTTTTTTTGATTATTTTTCTTTGTTATATTGGGTGGGGTTTTTTCTTTTGCTTTTTAAAAAAGTGGGGAACTATTTCCAAGATTTCAGCCTTAGCTTTTGAGAACAGCTCATGCATAAAGGTGAGGTGCTCCCATCCTTGAAGTGTGTAGGATCCGTGGGCAGAGTGACCGGAGCTGTGTTAGGTGCATTCACCTCTGTAGAGAAGGCACATCTGTGTGCAGTGTGACACTTGCTGCTGGGATGAGCTCCTCTCTGCAGCCTGTTTTCTGGAGTCTGAATCTGTGTCTCTCTTGGAGCCTGACCCCCAACTTCTCTGTGTGCCTCCTTTTAAGCCTTTGACTTAAACTGCCTGCAGTTTTTGGGTAGTTGTGGGCAAAGCAGATTTTCTGTTCCTGCGCTGTGCATGTGATACCTCAAGTATGTCCTGCCAGTTCCCAGCTGTGGGCTGCATTTGCACTGACACAACATATTCTGGGTAAATGACAGATTTCTCTGAGCTGGGGCTGGCGCTCCTCGCTCTGCACGTCGCTGTAGGCAGCGTGTGACATTGTTCTGGGGGAAGCCAGGAGCTGGTAGGAGGGGCACACTGAGTGCATGCCCAAACTGTGTGCTCCAGGGAGCATCACCTGGTGCATGAGGCATGCAAATGCTGCACAGGTGGTCCTCAGGCACTTGTAGATTCTTCTGTTGTGATTATCTGTCCTGGCTCTGGATCCTCTGCTGGCACACCAGCGACCCTGGAAACCCCCCCAGCTTTCATAATAAGAATAACTTGTCCTTCATTTCTGGAAACAGCAGCTTCTTTAAATGTTAGTAACAATTTGCAGCTGAACATACAGACAGTCCTTTCAACACCAAGCCTCTGACACAGCACAGCTCCAGAGCAGTGACTGTTTTGAAACCCTTCTGTCTGCTGGGCTCGTTCTTCAGGGAAATGGCACGGATGGGACAGAAATGAACATGTGACAAGTTGTATCTTCATTATAATATATACCTTAACAATATTATAATATTGAAACATAAGAAATCTTTGTAACATCCCAGTGAGGTAAATCTCCTTACATTGTCAGGATTCTCGTTTCAACTCCTGTGGGACACAAATACTCTTGAGGATAGTAATAGTTTCCAGACATGTTTATCATACATCTAGAAATCCACTTGTACAGTGCAGTTGATAACCAGGCTCTTCACAAGGCTGACACTGCACAGAGGTGGAGTTGAAGCATCTGAGGTGCATCTGCAGGGAGCTGAGTGCGAGGACTCAGGGACAGGAGTGTTCATCCAGGATGGAAGAGGCTGAAACAGAAAACTCCTCAATGCTTTTTCTGTTGCCAGTTGTGGGGAGCATTAAAAACAAGCTTAATCTGGGGAAAAAATGAAATATTTGAGGTGGACAGGGAGAAAAATTATTAGAAGTAAATTAGAAGTGGTTGAGTAAAGGGGCTGCAGGCTATATACAGGTAAGATAAACCCTTTTCAGAAATGATCCAAGTATCTATGATCCTACCTCTCTGCAGAATTTGGATGCTGATCTCTGGAAGTCCATGGTGTTTCAGTGATACTGTAAGCAGGGCTTTTCAAGGTTATCTGTGGACAGCAGACTTTGTATAAGCAGAAAGGCTTAAGGCTCCAACAGCAAGGCTCACCAGTGGTACTCGAGAACAGCAGGCTGGGGGAAGATCTGCTTCCTTGGAGGTAGGAAAGGATGGCTCTTCTGTGGCACTGTGCACGGTGCTCCATTTATTTGGGTGAGAAGTTAGGGCTGGAGCTGACTCTTCACCTGTTCTTACATTTTTAGTGCCACTAGTGAATCACACAGGTCGCATCCTGTGATGTGCTACTACTTACTGGTGACTGTGCATTCCTTATCTTGGGATGCTGGCGTTCACAAGCTGTCTTGGAGAGCAGACTCAGAGACTATCTCAAAGCATATCAGCCTTAATGAGCAATTTTGAGTGGGATTGGCAATTTGTCTTTTTATCTTACTGTCTTTAAATCCTGCAAAAACAGTGTCCATGTGGGTGGAGATAATGAGGTAGAGAGGGGCAAAAAGAACTGATCCAAGAAAAAAGACAAAAGAAAGCCAAATGACATTTAGGCAGCATTCAAAGTTGCAAAATCAAAATCCCCAGCTTAGGCACCACCTAGCTCCTGGAGGCATCGTAATTCCACAAATACCTCATTTGACTTTTTCTCTGTGCTTGTCTAGGGTTTTAAAATTACTTCTGGTTTAACACCCCTCAGGTGCTGAGTTTTTTACTTAAATGCCTGCCCCAAAGTGCTTGAGTCTGACCACCATCCAGAAGGCAAGCATCCTGGCCCCTCAGCCTGCCCAGGTGCTTTTAGAGCACACCCAGCACACGCAGGCACAATAAGATCAAAAAGCCCCAGTGGCAGCTGCCACTTAATTTTGAAACATCTTACACAGGAAAGCTCAGGGATCGCGGCCTGCTTCTCCCTTTTAGCCAACAGCTGCTTTATGCCACCTGCTGAGAGCTCTTCGGCCGTTGCTTCCTTCACATGTTTTGTTTCTTGCTCCAAGTGTGGAATATTCATCCCACCCTCTGGAATAATCATCCCACCCATACATGGGAACAGTGAGGAGTAGCCCTTTTTCCTGTGGTTAGTTTGTGCCTTCTCTAGACAGGATAAGTTAGAAGTGAAGGCAGGCAGGGATTAAAGCCGGTCTCTACTTCCTTAGGCTACTGCTGGGAAGCAGGGAACCTCTGCTCTCTCTGGCTATGGCTCACCTGCTCTTAGGCAAGCAGGAATGGGGCAATTTGACGGGAGAGGAGCAGCAGCTGATTTTGGGCCAGGTGTGAGCGCAGGCAGCTCCTGGGAGCTCTGAGCAAGGCACAGGAGGGCCAGCAGTGCCTCTCCTCTGGCCTGCCCGTGCTCAGTGCGCTGACATGAGTGGCTCTGTGCCTGGCCAGGAGTTGTTTTGGATCCTTAGTGGTGTAGGACTGTTCTCAGAGGCCACTAAAGCACCGAGGACCCCAACACCAGGATCCACCCTTGGAGCAGAGCCCTCAAAAGCTGGGCGTTACAGTGCGCGTATCTTCCGTGCCAAGTCTCCTTTGGAGCCTGCTGCAAGTAACTTGTGTAAGACCTCCTACATAATGGCTTTGCAGAGCCAAAGCCCAGCCTGTCCAATGGACCTCATCCCTCCTGGCTCCTTGGTTTTTCAGTTCACTGAGGCTCGTGGGGCTGGAATAGTTTGCTTTTTCTCAAGCTTTCCTTTAAAAAAAAATCTGAGAGTGTTGCTTCTGTGGAAAAGCACTTCTGTTCATTGCATGCTGCCGGAGTGGGACTCATCTAACCTGGAGTCTGGGATCTGTCCTGTGAGACAGAGAGGAGGCAAGCTGCCCAGCCAAGCCCTGGTTTTGCTGGATCCAGCTGCGGTGGTTTAGGTTTCTGGCTGAGTCCATCTGAAAGCAGCACGGAGCAGAGCACAAAGAGAGGGAGGGTCGTAAGTACCGCCATTCTCTCCTGATAATCCCTTAAAAAATAATTGCAGGCCTAAACCTCTGGCCTCCAGCAAATTTTCCACTCGATTAGAGGCTTTTGTGAAGCCGGGGAAAGGGACACGCAGACTTGCACATTGTGCCGCTGCCCGAAACTTCCAGCTGGGATTTTTTCCATCAAAAGGGGATTTTAGTAAAACCATTATAAGGGGCTTAGTCACAGAAAAGCAGTTGAGCTGAGACAGGGGTAGATTAGCTTTAACATGCTTGTTTCTGGCACTAGGGACAGGGTGGAAGTTACACCCGGCCGCTCACATGCAGCCTACCCTGTCCCACTGGCTCCCCGGCAGGTGTGGGTGGGAGATGCTATTTCCCCGTGTTCCCCCTGCTGTCCCCGTGGCTCATTTGAACCCAGGGGAGGTGAGGGGAAGGGAGTGGGCAGCCCGGGCACCAGCCCTGATGTGGTCTGGGTGTGGGGAGCAGAAGTCGCTGTTGCTGGGTTGGTCTTCGGTGTGGTCTGGGCAGGTCTGTGCTAATGGACAGGTGACTCTGGGGAAGGGAGACCATGAGAGGAGACAGCATTTGCAGCCTGAAGGACCGTGTGCTGCCTTTGATCCGCATGGGTGGTCCCCACTGCAGGGACAGTCCTGGTGGAGATGTGCAGGGAGCAGCCAGAGGGGCTGCAGGCAGAGCAGTACCTGTTGTTGTTGTGCCAGGACATGTCCCTGCAGGGCTGGCAGCTCTGCATTTGTTGGGTCAGACTGGCCATGGCCTGCAGTAAAAGCTGTGACAGCTGAAGAGTTTGCACAGAGAGAGAGAGGGATGGCTTCTTGGAGGGGCTCCTGCTGCTGGGAGCTCTTACTTGTACACCAGCTTCCAGGCTGCTGAGTGAGTCTGGTGTGGAAGACTAGGAAGATGTTCTTTGTCCTGACCCTCCCTCTCCAGGACTACCTTAGGCTGGAAAACTCATTTCCGTTTTTGCTGCTCCAAGTGGCAGAAGTCAGCAGGACTGGAGATGGAAGGGATGCACACCAGGCACTGTCTGGCCACACATGGATCTGGGACATCACCTTGGTCAAGTTGTTTCCACCTCTCTTCCCCCATTAGTGCTGATTTTCACTTTTTGATGTCTGTGTATGTAATGAGTCTGCAGAAGCTAGTTATTAAAATTCTGTAAATTATAAGGTGTAGTTGCTTCTGAAAAAGACACCATCACTGTACCTGTAGCAGCAGTGTGAGAGCTGGATAAAAGAGAATGTTTAAATTTGTGTGCTAAAAAGGACACACACATACAGCTCCAGATACCTTAATCACTACAGAGGTATCCAGTGGAGTAACTGTGCCAACAACACAGAAAAACCCTGCACAACAAAACTGAAATAAAATAACCTAAACATTAATTTAAATTTGGTCCTGCTCCATTACCATTCTCACACTTGCATGCTTAAAAAAAAAAATTGTTTTTGCTATCAAGCTATAGATGTCAAGAGATGGAGTTTTAGGGCAGAAGTGCTAAGTTTAGGATAGATGGTTTCCAGGAGGCAGCTCTTCAGGCTGGGGTGTGAAGTTCTCACATGATGGGGAGCATTGATGCACATTGCAACATTAGGAGGAGATGAACCTGTTGGAGCGAGTCCAGAGGAGGGCCATGGAAGTGATTGGAGCGCTGGAGCATTTCTGTGAAGACAGACAGAGAGAGTTGGGGTTGTTGAGCCAGGAGAAGGGCAAGCTCTGGGGAGGCCTTGAAGCACTTTCCAGTACCTCGATGGGCCGCAAGAGAGCTGGGAAGGGAGTTCTGACCAGGGCATGTAGTGATGGGACAAGGGAGCATGGCTTTAAACTGAAAGAGGTTGGGTTTAGATTACTTACCTGGAAGAAAGTCTTTATTGTGAGGGTGGTGAGGCCCTGGAACGGGTTACCTGGAGAAGCTGTGGATGCCCATCCCTGGAAGTGTTCAAGGCCAGGCTGGATGGGCTTTAAGCAACTGTTTCACAGCAGAAGGTGTTCCAGCCCATGGCAGGGGGATTGGAACTAGATGATCTTTAAGATCACTTCCAACCCAAACCATTCACTGGTTCTATGACTGACTCCCAGTTCAGCTATGCCAAGTGTGGATTTCCAGTTTGGTTTATGCTGCAAACCCTCAGGACCCTTCACCATCACCAAACACCAGTGGTGATGATGATGAGCAGCCTGAAGTTCCCCATCCC
>VXBC01010289.1:1222817-1245678 GCA_013399945.1 Ploceus nigricollis | reverse complement strand
CAGCGGCCACCGGGGCCACCCCCGGCTCCAGCACATGGCACACGGTGGCATCCAGGCGGCTCTTGAGTGTACAGAGAGGGAGACGCCACAACCTCCCTGGGCAGCCTGGGGCAGCGCACGGGCACCCACACAGGAAAGAAGTTACTCCTTGTTTTCAGGAGGAACTTTCTGTGCATCAGTTTATACTTGTCGCCTCTTGTCCTGTCGCTTGGTGTCACCGAGAAGAGCCTGGCTCCATCCTCTTGACTCATCCTTCAGATACTTACATTCATGAGGTCCTTTCTCAGTCATCTGTTCTTGAGGCTGAACAGGCCCAATTTTGTCAGCCTTTTGTCACAACAGCAATGCTCCAGTCCCGTCATCATCTGTGTCACCCTTCACTGGATCCTCTCCAGGAGCTCCATGACTCTCTTGTGCTGGGGAGCCCAAAACAGCCCAGTACACCAGGCTGAGTATAGGGGCAGGATCACCTCCCTCAACCTGCTGGCAGTACTTTCCCTGGTGCATTACTGATCCTAATTCTCGCCCCGCTCCCTGCCCTGTCAGTGCAGAGAAGCCATGGTGGGTGCTGTGCTGTCACCCATGGATGACAGGTCCCCACCAGGGCAGGGGTGGCGGGGCTGCAGAGAGCAGCGCTGCTTCACGCAATCACAGACTCAATTAGGTTGGAAAAGACCTCTGAGATCATCGAGTCCAACCTATGACCAGACACCACCAGGTCAACCAGACCATGGCACTGAGTGCCACATCCAGTCTTTCTTAAACACCTCCAGGGACGGTGACTCCACCAGCTCCCTGGGCAGCTGTTCCACTGTCTAATCACCTTTCCGTGAAGGAATTCCTCCTAATGCCCAACCTAAATCTGCCCTGGCACAGCTGGAGACTCCAGCTCAGTCCTGTGCTCCAGCCAGCCCCCTCGCTTCACCCCGGTATCTGCCACTGGGCCACCTCTGCATCGAGGTTTGCCGAGGCCATGCTGGGCTGGCTGGTAACTCCTTGGGCTCTCTGGGAGCCGCGGGCCCCATGAGGAGGGGCAGGGGTTTGTGCAGCTGCAGAAGGTAGCAAAGAGAAGGTGGATGGCTGCCTCACCCTTGCCTGCTGGAGCGCCGGCTGCTCTGGTCTGCGGCGGTGTGACAGCCTTGAGGACCAAAGTTTGGGAACCCTCTGTCCGGGCATGCCTGCAGGAGCGATAGGACGGGGCTGTAAACAGCTCAGAGGTCTGGGCAGCTGTCAAGGTTGCTGTACATCTCTGCACGGAGTGTTTTAGGGCCTCTGTAATGGGAAATAGAAAATCTTCTGAAAATGGCTTTCAGCTAATGGCCTCCTTGAACTAGCTCTGGCAATTGTTGAGGTACTCACATAAACCAAGCAATTTCCAGTAACTTCCAGCAATTTCAAGAAAAAATGTTTGAAAACCATGTTTCCTATGTGTCGATAGCCTCATGTAATGGTACCCGTGTACATCTCAACACTGGGCAGTATTGCAGCAGTGTTAAAAATGGCTTAAGTTCTACCAGAGATCAGGTAAGGCTTTTCAAAACAGTTTCAGAAGAGCAGGACTGCCCTTTCTTTGTAAAGAAAAAATAAAGTTTGCTTTTGTTCAACGTGACAGGGTGTGTTTTTAATACTGTCTGGGTTGCTAAAATGCTGCACAAATCAGCCTAGTTACTGATGTGCTTGCTGTACTGGTGCCTTCACTAACCTGAAGGAATAGGCTCTATTTTAATCATCACTTAAATTTATCTGCTACAGAAGCATTCTTGGCTCCGCCTTTGAGTACAGATTCCAAATTAGTAGATTCTGTTGACTACTTAGAGGTTAAACGTTTAGGTTTCGCTCTGCTTTTTTCCTTCCTTTTTGCTTCAAGTTGGAGGCAAGGCGAGTTGAAGGACTCTGAGGCCCTGATCCTGCACTGAGTTCCCCGTGCATATAAACATCACTATCAACATTTGGCTGTGGTTTGGCAGCACACAAAAGCCAGCAGTGCAGCTCCTATTATTGGCTCCAAAATGGGGCGGCCACATGATGTGAAGCGCTGACCTGGTGTTCATTCACCCTGCCTGCTCGAGTTAATTCAAGAAGTTTTTGACAGGTTAACTTTTTACTAGCAGGCTTTATGCCGGCTCAGGTGTCACTGTGCTCAGCTCCAGCCAGATCAGGTATCGTCTGCACCCCTGTGCCTGGCACGTGGCCAGGGCAGGATTGGTGTTGGCCCCGCATCCTGCGCTCTGGCTCATTCAGCAGCAGCCTGATCACATGCCTTGGCCTGATCCCGATGAAATTTGTACTCCTGGGTGATCCAGCAATGCACAGACCTGGTTTTAGTGATTGTGGAGCTGCAGTCACACACAGGAACTGTACTGGGGTGTTGCCCAGTATGAATTACCTTTGTAGTTTTATTTTTGCAGTTTGTGCTGTTGGGAGGTTGGCTAACCATCGGGTTAATAAGCTAAAGATCAGGGGCAATAGATATTTTGTCTCTGCAGATCGGCTGTGCTCAGATCAGCTGTAGAGCATTGCAACCGAAACGGAGAATTTCCGTGGAGTGAGGAGCAGGTGAAAGGTGTGGCATCTCACGGGCCTGTCGTGGCAGGGATTCCTTGTCTGGAGGCAGTGGGATTGCTCACAAGAAGGCTGAGTCCAGTAGACATCAGGCAATGTGTGAAGGAAATGTGGCACAGAAGTGTCTCAGTGATTGTTGCATTACTCATAACTGGCAAAGCTACAAGCAAGTTCTACAAGTCATTCTCAAAGAGTGCTAATGAAGGCTTTCACCATATTTACCCAAACTCAGCTGTGGAATCTCACCGTGGAAATAATGTGGAATTTCCTCTCCCTAAGCCTTTCAAACCACATTTGAAGGGGAGCAGGAAAAGGTGTGCTCTTCAAGGCAGAAAAGTTTACCTGAAATACTTTTTTCTTTATATCTTGGCACGTTGTGTCTGTAATGCCTCTTGTGTGTAGCCAGCAGAAGTCAGAAATAGATGATGCATTTTCTGGAGACTCTGAAGTTCTCTTTCTCACGTGTTATATACTTAGACCATCTGTCCTTCCTTGTGAACAGTTAAGGTTTACATGTTGAGTGGAACAGCCTGGAATTTGGATTCGTAATCCCAATCTACTGTAGTGTTGATCTGGGGGAGAGGAAGGCACAAAAGAATCTACTATCTAGCAGATTTTTATTTCTCAGTCTAAGTGACAGATGTTTGGAAACAGAGGTTTAGAAAGACAAAGTACGAAGTGCATGAAAAGGGCCAATTTGTCACATGGCTGTTGGGTTGACTTTGTTTCCAGGAGTAAAGGAATATGTGCCATGTTTTTCATGATCTCATGTGGTATAAATAGGAGGTGGTAATCACCGTGTGATAAACTGCATTTTATTAAAAATCCCTGCCTGTCTCTTCTGCACTCTGATGGCTGCTCCATCCCCCTGGAACCATCTCTAGCATTCCAGCTCCTCGAGCAGCTCCTGACAGCCATGCTCTCTTTTAGAAAGCACTTGCCAGATCAATGCTTCATTTTTTTCCCTCCAGTTACACTGGTATTCAGTGGAGGCCGAACAGTTTTGCTTGGCAGGGGTTCAGGAGGATCCACGTAACTCACTCGTGGCTTCTATGGTTGGAAGCAGCTCGTGCTGATAAAGCTGCACTGTTGTCTATCCTGCATCTTTTATTGCACAGTTGAGTATAACATCCACCAGGTCTCTCTCTAGCTCCCATCTCAGCCTGGCCTTGTTTGTTACTTTTGCCTGTCAGTTTGCAGGGTAACTTTTGGCTCACATTAGTCATTTAAGAGATAAGAGAGTCCTTCCTTATCCTTAGTTTTCTTCTGCCACCCTACTCCATGTGCTTTGTGCATTTTCACAGCTTCAGCCGCGGAATTAAAAACTTGTGAATTTACCCACAGGAATCTTTTTAGCCTTTGGCTTTTTTTTGCCTCTGGCCACTGGGACTGAAGGACAGAAGTGACACAAAAACACTTGGACAATAAAGCCCATGCCCAGCTAACCCTTCTCTCTCCTTTGATCCATTTAAACTTAGATGCAGCCACACTCCATGGGGCTACAGTTGTCCTTCACAAGTTGGCTTCCAGACCTTCTTCATCAGATTTGGAGCATGACCACAAAAATCAACTAAGTTTGATACAACCCATGGTCTTAAACTGGGTTTCAAGTTGGTTTAGTGGAGCTTCTTCAAATTCAATTTGGGGAATGTTTTTTTGTGTATGAATGAAACCAAAAGGGTCCTTTTGGGACTGTTGCAATAGAACAGTAGTTAATGGTTTTAAACTAAAGGAGAGTCAGTTTAGAGTGCATGCAAGTTTTTTACTGAGGGTGCTGAAACACTGACACAGAGTGCCCAGAGAGGTGGTGGCTGCTGCATTCCTGGAAACATTAAAGGTCAGGTTGGACAGGACTCTGAGCAACCTGGTCTGGTTGAAGTCCCTGGTCATTGCAGGGGGTTGGACTAGGTGGCCTTTCAAGGTCCCTTCCAAACCAAACTTTTCAATGATTCTGTGATTCTGTGCTGCATGTGTGCGTATCTGCATGCATGCACACACACACATATAAATCAGCATTGGGTGTTCAGTGAATGGATTCCCTTTGGAATTCATGCTGGTTTTTCATTTTCGTGATCTTTAATTTTTGATCAGAGAATATAAAGAAAATGTAACTGATCAGAGGGTTATTTGGAAATTGTAATACTGGGATCCTTTTGCCTGTTGAACTTCGTTGTGAAGACTAGGTCACTATGAAGCTTTCCTTAAAAAACAAAGTGGGTTTTTGTACTTTGCAGGCTTCATGTCTCTAATAGGTGCTACATGAGGATGTATTTTAGGATTACGTGGTTTTTTCTGCACAAAGTAATTCTCATGTGCCATGTATTTCCTGGAATCGAGTGGTTTATTCAAAATACAATGTAGTGTGGATATGTGGTTAGATGATGGGGCAAAATTCAGAGCTAATGTCTCAGTGCAGACTCCAGCTATAGATTAGAGCCTTTTGGATTTGGGTATTTTCTTCAGGTCTTGTTTTTACTTGTCAATCAGTAGCTGACAAGAAGACAACTCTGCTGCTGTGAGGAGGAATGGTCAGAGAGTGTGAAGTGTGGGAGGTTGGGATTATATTCCCAGTTTTGCTGTTAAATTGGCCAGCGATTGTTGCTGCTGTAACAGATTGAACCAAGCGTAAATGAAAGGATTGCTTGAAGAATCAAAACAATTTGTGATTGTCCAGACAGCTCCCTCGAACGCCATGTGCCTTTCATGTCTGTCTGTCTGTCTGCTTCTGTGGGACAGGACTGTCTGGTGCTCAGAGCAGGTGACCTGGGCCCCTGCCCACAGGCAATTCCCTGGTTTGGCCATGCATGTCACACCCTTCAGGGCTTATGTGGAGCTTGGTACTCAATGGTTAAAATCATCAAAGGGAAAGTGCTTTGGGAGGGCAGGATGTAAAACCTCAAACCTGAAATGTTTGCAGTTCGGACTGTCTGGTGCTCAGATAAGTCTCGGGTGCTATTTTAAGTGTTGGGCTTTGTCATTTCTTCGTTAGCAGTATCAAAGAAGAAATGGCAGAGATGGCAGAAAATATCTGATGCAATCGTTATTATTAAAAGCAGTGGCACAAAAACAAAGAGACCTTTCAGGTGGTAATTGCTTTCATAAGCCATTCCTGGGGATTGAACTCTGAGACCTCTACAACTTGATCTAATAGGGACAGCCCCCGCAGCCACAGCAGCAACATGTGTGTCTGACATGCTGTGTGGTACCTGTTACAGCAGCAGGTCTGTGAAATCTTCCTTTGTAACAGCTGTTTAGTCCAAAACCCAGCAGAGGTGGATGAATGCTCTGTGTGTGTAGCTCCACTGAGAGCCAACACGTTCACCCTGGGATGGGGGAGATGCTCTGGCCCTTGGCTGAGGCTCGGGCGGAGCGGGTGCAGTCTCCTCTCTGCCAAAGGCTTCCATGCAGTCAGGGCAGGTGTAGCATCACTGGCCAGCGTGTGAGTAGGGGGTGTTTGGCTGTCAGGGAAGCTGCTCCCTGTGCTGCCTGTCAGAAGCTGCAAGGAAGGAAAGACATCAGTCTCTGGGTTTTCCAGTCAAGCCTTGCATGGGGGCCCCCCAGAATGATGCCCAGGGACAAGTAATTAATATATTCTTGCCACAGTGAGAGTGAAAGGTAACCTCACAAGAGGGTAAGCTCAGCTTGGGGAGGGTACTGATGTAGCTGTGTGGCTCTTAAAACACAAGATTTTTATACCCATGGATTACTGCAGCATTACTTTTGACTCCTCCCTCTCTGGACTGTGGCCACCAGCACATTTTCAGGTAGTAAATGGCATTCTAAAATTGGCAATTCACTTGAATTGGACCAAGTTATGTCACCTGCCTTATGAGCACTGGCTCTGAAGTAAGTTTGTGGAGGATAACTGAAAAATAGGGCAATACTGTTTTGGAAACATGCTGTGAAAATGAGATTCACAGTTAGAGCTTGGCACAAAGGTGAGAGAAAATACAGTTTTATAAGGAAGGCAGGCTAAAGACACAAAATAGAATGTTATACTTAATGGAAGATTTGGATTGCTTCTGGCCAAAGGAAGGTTACTGTAACATTTTAATCCTGGAAGTAACAGTGCAGAAACTGTGCTAAATTCTGCTGATTTTCTGAAAGTTATCTGGTGCAACTATTTTTTTGGGTGCACAAAGAAATGGTTGCAAAGGGACGTCCCTTTCAGAAACTACTTTTGTTCTTGCTTCTGTTCTTGGGTTCATGTGGAAACTCTAAAACCCCATTAAGGTAATTAAATTCACCAACACGTGTTATCTATCTGTGCACGACAAAAATCTTGGAAATCCTCTCTGGAAATGTGGGGGTAAAATTAAGGACAGACACAAACAGGGCAGGAAGAAAGTATAGGGCTCCCCATGCTGGAGGTGGAAATATAAATGGGTAGAACAAGATCTGTGTTTTACACTTGTTCTTTCAACTTGTGTCTACACTTTTCATTAAAAAAAATCCATAATAAACCTTTGCCTACAGTATAATGTAAATTAATGTGTGACCAGACCCCCCCTCATGTACAACGAGAATACAACTTTCTCTAGTTCTGATGGCTCTGAATTTTTTTTAAAATGTGTGCACACAGAAAAGTGTAAGCTAGAAATATGGCTTTTACTTCTGGTTTTTTTTTTTCCCCAGCATACATGCTGACTAAATTATGTGGAAAAGCCTCTTTCTTTCCACTGTTTCACCCCTGAGATCTAGTATTTTCCTAGTCTTGTCAGTGTTGTTGTTCCACGCTTTTTGCCAGCAATCCTGATCTGTATTCTTTAGGTTTCTTTTGGAACAGTGAATCATTTTGTGAGAAGATTATTCCTTGATGCCCTGAAGCAGGAAACATAAAGAAAAGTCTTCAGATGTATTGAAAGCTGTGAAAATATTTATAGAATGGCAATAGTTGCCACAGGATGTGGGAAGCAACAGGTAACTCAGAAATAGTCCTCTGCATATCCATAGCATCTCTCCTGTGGCAAAAGGTGTCTAATCATGTAATACCTGGAGCTTTGCAGCATTTCAGGTTCCTTTGCAGGTTTTAGCCCTGTTTCATCTGTGTGAAACTCAGTCCCAAACTGTGTGTTCTTGATGGATGGGAAGTGAGTACCTGCAGCTTAACTTTGTTTGAAGTCAGGGATGTTTGGGCTCACGCTGTCTCACGCTAGGTGCCCAGAAGTGTAGGCATGAAATCAGGTTTTGGAAACTAAGAGCTGAATGACTTCCCAGTGTCACATGCTGGGTTTGTTGCAGGGCCAGGAATCCAACCCAAATCTCCTGGCTCCCTACCCACTCCCTGAGCAGCAAGGCCAGTCCTCAGCTCTGTTTCAAGGGATCCTAGAGAGCACTGGCATTTTAGCAAGTCAGCTGGCAACTTCACTCTGTTTTGTTTAGAATGGTTCACATTCTTCCATCTAATTCCCACACTGAAAATTTCCAGCTTCCTATTTTTCCCAAGCTGTCCCAGCAAGACATATTGAATATGCAGATATGGTGGCACACACGTGCTTTTCCTGAAGCAACCCCTCAAAGTTTCTTCTGGATGTTTGTTTTACTCCAGTTCCTGTAATCCCCAAAGTGACATTAAACAGATTTTTTTGTTTAACCTTTGTAAGAAACTCTCTCTCTCTCTCTCTCTGTCCCTTTATTTGTAAGGTGGTTTTAGTTACATTTTGCTACATTCCCTTGTGTGTGGAGGAGACACTGTGTAAATGAAAGCACATTATAATTATTACACACCACGCACAAGTGTCTCCTCAGGCATCTCCCATACATGCCTTCTCTAGAACATATTTTTGAATGTGCACATCGCTGTATTTTCAAACCCATTCATGTAGTAAATAACTTCTTTCTCTCTACAAGTGTTGAGAAACAGGAGGGCTGTTCACTCAAAGTCTTGGAAGTGGATCTCAGAGGCAAATGAAATTGTGACTGAGAGCAGGGGTAGGAGCCTTGCTAGCCCATTTCCTGATGCTGAGTCTCTCTGCACAAAGCTGGCACTGGGCTTGACTGAACGACTGCATGCTGTCAGCACGAGCAAAGTCAAGACAGTGAAAAAGCTGGCTTCTGCTTCAAGTGAGGAAGTTATTTTGCTGGAACAGCATAAATCCTTAATAGGATTTCTTGCTTCCCCTGCAGTGTAGAGACTCAGGCAATTCCCTCTTTCATCCTACACCTTGCCTCCTGCAAGGATGGTGCACATATCCTCACAGAGCAGCTTTCTGAGGGCCACAGCTGCAAGCAAGCCTCTAACCCCCACACGCAATGCAGCCTGCTTCCCTCTCCTGCAAGACGAGCAATTCCTATCTTCTCTGCAGATACACTGGGTTGTTTTTTTTTTTTTTTTGAAGGACAAACACATTTTTCTTTGCAAGAACTTTGTAGTTTTCCAATAAAGCAGAGGTTGCATTCCAGATGTACAGCTGTTCCACCTACAGAAATTCCCTAGTCCTGTCTAGTTGACTTACTCAATAGCATATTGCCAGAGAGAATAAATATGTTCAAGAGGTTGGGGAAAGAATCTCCAGGACTGTAAATATTCTTTTGGATTGTAGTGTAAAACAGATAATTTTAATTTTCTCTATTTGAGTGGCAGTTGGAAGAACTTAACCCACTGGATTTCTCCCACTGAGTATGTGTTTTCCCTTTAGTTTCAAGGGAAAAATAAAAACATTTTTTCTTTTTAAAAAAGCCATCTCCTGTAGACTGTTCAGTTGTGTGTGGTAAGTTCTGCACAAGGTTTAGTGTGGGCATGGACTAAATAATGACAATATTTGCATGTTTTCACTGGAGGATATTTATGCACGTGTTCTGTGGCCAGAGGTGTGATGGTGAGTGGGGAGAGGAGGCAGCTCTGTCCCTGCAGGGCACCTGGCCTGATGTCCACCCTGTGCCCAGGGTGCAGTTTGGCCACAGGAGAGGCCAAAGCCTCAGTCTTCCAAGCACTGATTGCTTCTGAGGAAAACACCCTTCCCTCTGAATTTTTACCAGGAATAAGAATCACTCAGTGCCTGCTCGTTTCCTTCTTCAGGTGTGATTGTGAGACCTGGTGACAGTCTCACGCCATATGACACTGTAGGTGTGTGATCTTTCAAAGATGACATCAACCCACACTGTGGCAAAAGAAGCAGTCCTGCCCTCCCTCAGCTCTCCATAGCAAGCTGGATTGAAAACTGGTTGGCACTAGAAGTCAGAATATCCAAGTGCCTTTCTGAAGTTTGCAGGATCGCAGTGATCTGAATTGGGCGGCCTTATCCAGCCCAGCTGCACCTGCTGTGGGAACAGTGACTTTTAAATCCCTGTTTGAAGGGCTGCAAAATGTGGGTGTTACCATCTGGACTCTCAGAACAACTCAGGGCCAAATTCTCTGGTGCCAGTCATTCATGGGCTTGTACGCTGCTTTCTGAGTAGATGAGGTGTTAGATAAGCACCTACTTTTTCCAGAAAATTTAACCCTTTGGAGTTACGTTTCTGGTGGCTACAACATTTTTTATGGCCAAAGCGGGAAAGGGAAAAACACAGTTTTCCACAGGCACCTCTGAAATCTGATTCCTTGTTTTGAAGCCTAGGTGTGGGCTGAGCTATTTGGAGGATGAAATTGCCACTGGTGGAGTGCAGGATGTGCTCAGAAAGCCTCACCATGGGTGGAAAGTCAGTCTGGTGACAACTTGCACTGGCTGTGTTGATGCAAAGCAAGTTTTGATTTTGGTTAGCCCTGCTGGGCAGGCAGAGCTGTGGGAGGAGGAGATGGATGCTATTCTAGTGTCTGTACCAAAATGTCACATTAGAGTTCGTGTTGGCGAGAGAAGCAGGAAAAAAGCACAGCTTTTTTTGGAAAGCTTTTGGATAGCTTTGGCAGTTAAAATATCTATATAATATGCTTTGAAAACTGAGGCAAAGTCAATGAAAATGAACAAATTTGAATAAAGTGCACTAGCAGCTTCAGTGACTTTTCCAGTTGTTCTTTTTTTTCCTTTTTGGGAAGGATTTTACAAAGCAGCAAATGCTAGCACAACTACTGGAAACTTCATCTGTTACAAATCAGGTAATTTTACACCGAGCCATCTTTCAAACTAATGCTTTGTTATCAGTTTTTTAACACATTGATTTTTTTTTTTCCTTTTTTTGCCATCACGTTCTTGCACTTCAGGCCTTGACCTGATAACACAGGGGCTTTGGCAGCATCATAGCTTTGTGTAGTTCCTGTCCAGGGGGCTGATGTTCATTCTCTGTGCAGTTGTGCCCTCGGCCTGTGGCAGTGAAGTTACAAACAAGATCTGTAACCGGATACGTTTATTTTCTGCAGTTCAAATTCCACGTAAGTGATTGGTGCTAGAATGAAGTTGAGATGTAAAATTATCTCCTTTTTGGTACAAATGTATATGCAGTCTATTCCCCAGGCAGTTTGAATAGGTTTAGTTTAAATCTCTTGCACCCAGAATTAACAGGAAATTCCTTCAATGAAGTGTGATGGTATAGAAGATAAGTTCTGAAATTGGTTAAATTGTTGTAATCTCCTGATATAGACAGGGCTTCATTTATAGTGCTTCAACCTTTACTAAGTTTATTTTTAATATAAAACACAGTAAACATGCTTGAAAAAAAAAGTTTTTTCTATTTGGTTTGGAAACTGTTTGTGAAAACTATGAAGATGATGCAATTATACACTTGGGCATTATTCCCAAAACTCTCTGTATTTGAATCCACTGTATTTGAGCAGGAACAACATTTAATTAACAGCAGAAGTATTTGATGGTTGAAAGAATGGAAAAAGCAAGCAGATTTTAATTTTGATCCCGATTCAGCAAAAATGAGGAGGGATATACTTACTTTCAGGTACCTGGTTTAATGCTTTACTGAATGGAGGTAAATCTGCACCACAGATTTACTGTTTTCAACCTGTCACTCAGCCCCTCCTGCACCTCTCTTTCCCTTTCTGTATGGTAAAGGAAAAATAGCGGCTGTCGGGGTTGTGGGGTTAAAGGGATGGGTGTATGTGCTTGCTGTGCAAGTCTAGAGTGGAGGAAAAGCTGACCACTATTATTTTTATTAGACTAGACTTTATAAGAACCTCTTTGAAGAGTCTGTTAGGAAGGATGAAAATTATAATGAGTTTGGATTTATTCCAATGGTTTACTGTTTCCTTTGGAAATGTACATGCCGAGCTTTGCTGGCAGTGATTTAACTGACTGGAGGGTCTTGATGTGACCCAGTCTGATGCTGGTCCCTGTGACCTGCACTGAGGTGCAGAAACATTGAGACACAGCAGCAATCAATGCATCTTCATTTCCTCCAGTCATTCACTCCTGGAGAATTAAGAACCACTGCAGCAACACTTTAACTGTACTTTGAATATTTGATTTCCTTTGGCAGTTGATGTAATGATTACAGAGTATGGAACAAGCTAAAAGGAATCTATATCCAGAGGAAAAATGAGGTCCAGGCCTGTGAGATGCAGAGACATAAATCTTCTCGGTTTGGGATGGCTCCACTGGGATGGGGGTAGCTGGACACCCCTTTAGGGAGGATGAAGGTGCTCCATGCTTTTCAAGGTGAGAGTGAGGAAGAGAACACTTTAAGTCATTCAACTGTTTCCATCCTCTGGCCTGTCCTAAAATCTCTGCAGAGAAGTTGCTTTGACTTGGATTGCCTCGCTCTGCCTCCATGCTCATGTTGTCAGAGAACTTTGTGTTCTTACATTTCCTAACCTTCAAGGAGGGCTGATGGGTGTGCTCATAACCACCATAATCTGAGCCTAGAGTTCTGATACAAATCCTGCAGGCAGCATCAGCTCCCAGCAGGGCCAGGGCTGCCCTCCTGGCACTGCTTGAGGAGTCTGTGCTGTGGTCAGATACAGCAAACCAGCTCCCAGGGTTGGCCTCTGGAAAACAAAGGAGGGATGTATGTTCTTCTTTTCACTTTTCTCATGTCTTACTCCCCTCTAGGGTTGATCCTTCGTGTAAATTCAACATTTTGGAAAGCTAGACATTAGCTAGATGGCCTTAAGGGATGGAGTCTTTCATTCTTGGAAATCTGATGTTGGGGAGCAGCAGCGTGGGCTTCCTAATCCTGCCTGGGCTTGTGTTTCAACCTGACCCCCCATGGCTCTTTTGAGGGGGCCTGGGGAACGTTTTCTGAAGATGAAATTGTTAGTGCAATTTAAGGAGATGGGGTGCCTGTCTGGCAAGGAAGCTGTGACACCGTGGGCATCTTAAATAAGCTGCTGATCGGTCAGCAGAGGATAATGCTGGGGACTTCTTTCAAACATATGTATCTAGATTTGTTAGATTTATAATTATACATAGTAGAACTGGTCTAATTTCTTATGGGACTTTCCCATATAAATAGAGGACGCTAAGGAGGTTTCACTTTGTGATTATGGATGATTGCTGAAGCCCCAGAAACCCTGGTATTATAGTAGTCGTGGGAACAAGAAGTGCAAAATTTGGGCTAGACACGTCCTGGTTTAGGACTCTGGCTCTCAGCTGAGGCTGCCAACATGCAAATAGATTTCTCATGTAAAATGGAACTGGATGGCTTGGATCTGTCCATGGGAATATCAGAAATGTGGAGAGTTTCCAGACAGCTGTATACCTGCAGGGATGGGTCTGTGTTGCTTCTTTCTCGATTTCAAAAAAATCTAAATCAATTTTGTTTCAGCATATGCGGCTTCTGCTGAGTCTCTTGCACTTTTCTTTGGGACATCTTGTGCTGGTCTCAGTGGACCAGGTTGGCTTGACACTAGGATTTAATCTGCTGTAAGAGTGAGTACGAGTAGCACTGAATTCCCTTGAGAGGAAGGAGGATCATGTCCTGATTAATCTTTGGAGTTTGCTTCTTTTTTTGTAGCGGGTGAGATGGTCTTGCTCCAAGTGAGCTCATTGCCTGTCATGAAATACTGTGTTGGAAATGACAATGTTCATTAGGCTATACATATATTTTGTATCTTTCACAAATGAGAAATTGTTTTATTCATAGAATCATTATCCTTTGTACATATTCTGGTTTGAAATGGCGAAAATGTTTAGTATCTGGCTGCTTTTGTTGTCTAGGACTTCTGCTTTATTTGTAAGCTTCCTCCATTCTTGCTCTCCCTCGTGAGGCACTTCAGGGACAGCTGTCACTGAGTCTGCTGAGACTGGCAGGTATATCTTGGCATTTGCTGCACTACATGCCCTGGTGACAGTGAGGCTGGATGTCATTGGCCAGGGGAGTCATGGAAAAATGAAAGGGCAAGGTAGTGGTGAAAGGAAATCTGGATCTGTCAGCAGGGGTGACAGGTGATGAGATGCAGAAAAAGGTACTGCATGAGCACATCAGGAGATAAAACCAAGCCTGTAAGAACCAAAAGAAACAAGCAGGATATAAGCAGGAATAATCTGCCTTTCCAGCAGAGACAGACAGTGCGTAACAATTCAGTGAGGCGAGGCAATGTCAAGACAAAAGGGCAGACATGAAGGACTGATACGCTGGGATACTTTAAGAAGGTTTTATTACACCTTCTGTAACACCCCAGCTGTGTCTGGACCTATGGAGGTGGCTCCAGTTGCTGGTTAAGTAATAATTGCAGTACAAATAAATGAATGCATTTAGATCTGGGAAGGCTGACACCAGTACAGCAGTGTGGTGGTACAGGGCTGAGAGAGGACAGGCTGGCAGCAGGGCAGCAGCACAGAACCAGACTAGTCAGGGTGTGGTGAGATAAAAGATGATTTAGGTTTCTGTGTGAAGACTGCAATTTACCTTCAAGTGATTTTGGCTTTTTTTTTTTTCCTTTTTTTTTTAATCTACACTCCCTCTGAAACTGGTTCAGCTGAATGGGCAAGTATGTGACTTTAATGAGATTCCTGAAGTCTTAGTAAGAACTGTGGTTAAAGCCTGTCTGCCAGAAGCAGATGGATAGCAGGACGTTATGATACATCTCTTGATGCTGTCAGCAGCAGGTCCGTGGCACAGAACCAGAGGGCAGGGATTCCCCTTGGAGCAGCACATGGAAAGCCTCCTTCCTGGGTGTGTTGGTTTTGGCTGGAGTAAAGTTAATTTTCGTCATAGTAGCTGGTATGGGGCTGTGTTTTGGATTTGTGCTGAAAACAGTGTTGATAACTCTGGGATATTTTGGTTATTGCTGAGCAGGGCTTGCACAGAGTCAAGGCCTTTCCTGCCTCACCCCACCCTGCCACTGAGTGGGCTGGGGGTGCACAAGGATTTGGGAATGAACACAGCTGGGACAGCTGATCCCAACTGGCCAAAGGGATGCCCCAGAGCACATGAGGTTGTGCTCAGCAGTACAAGCTGGGGCGAGGAGGAGGAGGAAGAGGGGTTAAACCGTGATGCTGGGCAGTGCATCTCTGCTGGCTCCTTAAGCAGAGGAGACTCTACTTCAGTGAATATCCTTCACATCTTGAGAAGTGTCTTGTGTCAGAGAAAGCAGTAAGTGTTTCTGGATGCACTGGACATTGGGAGGCGTTAAAAGCAAGCACTGAACTCCAGTCAAGCTGCAGGAATAAACAGGAACTCAAGCTCTTGATCATTACAGCAAGAATGTATGTCCAGTTCTCCCCAGACCAGAAGAAATCAGACAAGCTGCAGAAATGAGGAACGCTGGAGTTATGTGGAAGTGATGTTTTCTTTCAACACTCCTTATAGTACTCGACAAAGATCTGTGTCACATTTGGGGACATCCTGAATTTTTAAGAAACAATAAGGGTAGGACAAGGAATTTGCATGAGTAACCCTCCCTTTCTCATTTATCAGGGCTGTCTTCCAGCAAGGGTTCAACTCTTTTCACAATCTGCCAAATCTTTGCAAATGATCTCATGGACGTGACCTCCCTTTCTTGGAGTCTTGCAGCTTCCCTCCAGCAGACATGGCAGGGACAGTGTTGGGAAAGCAGTGATAGCTCTCCAATTGCTTTGCTGTGACTTTGGAAACTGGATGTGTAAATTTATGCTTCATGCACAGTTGTCACCTCTGAAAAGTGAACAAAGGCAAACACAGGTACAAATTTCAGGCAGCCAGCCAACACAGGAGACAGTTGCCTAGGGCAGCAGACTGTTGAATGCAGCAGAATGCCAAGGCTTACAAAGATGAAGGCTTGCTGCCACTGCTCTGCCCTCTTAGAAGCATTAGACCTTTAATCTAAGGGTTGAGCTTCATGTCCTATTTTCAGGCAACAGCTCCTTACTTGGCCCAGGTGATCCTTAGTGCTCTGGGTGCAAGCATCAGACCTGCAGTGCTCAAGCAGGTTCACTTCTGCTGTTTGAGTGATCCATGCCCACTGGAAGGGGTGGGATGGGACCTTTTTCCACAGAAGTAAGAGCAACCTGTGGTTTTGGAGTTCTTCCTCCTGCTGCTTCATCCCCTGGACAGCTAGGAGTGGTCTGAGTTGGTGTGAGTGGGCTGCTGCAGGGGAAGGATGGTTTGGGGTGAAAGTGGGAGTCACTTGGATGGGGAAGGATGGACAGGGACGATGGCCAGGAGGGGTGGTCTGCCTGCAGTGAGGTTGGGCTGTCCTAGCTAATGCTTCGCTGACTCCGTTCATCCCAGCCCACCAGCAGCCCCGCTTCACCCCACCTCTCATCCTCACAAAATTTCACTGATGTCTCCCACCCAGCCCTGCTTGAGCAAACAACCTCTCAAAGCTGTTTGAACCAGTTCTGCAGTTGGGCTTAAAAAATAACCCAAGCTTTTTATTTACAAAATCAAAACCTCGCATTCAGGATTTTGGTGGCAAGTAGAAACAGGTGCAGGAGGGGAAGACCATATTCTTCAGACCACCAGCCAAGTGCTTTTCAGCTTTTGGTGTGGAAGTTGCTGGCTGAGCCTAAATCCCTGCAGCAATGCCTCACCTGCTATTATCACTTTATCTGAAGTCATAAACACAGCCAGTGAAGAAATTATTTCCAGCACCTTAAAAAGGACTCACTTCCACAATTCACATATTAGCTCAATGGCAGTTGCTTTCACCAGCAGCAGATATTAGGTAGAATTCAGAGTTTGAGATCCCTCCTGCTGAAAGAACTCCTTGAGTTGCTGCCTTTGACAGAATATTAGGCTGGCTGCAAAAGCCATCCTATCCCATACAGCAACACTTGTGTCTTGTGTTTCAAAATAAGATCACAAGAACTTGCTTATGCTCGTTGGCAGTCAGGTTGCTGCCAGCAGTATTCATAACACTTTACTGTTGTTAATCATCGTCTGCCTGTGCATATTAATACTTAAAATGAGATGTGTCATTAATGCCATGTGTTTCTGGACCAAGTTTCATGTGAGCATCTCCCAGCCTTCCCGGCTGGAAAGGTTTTTGTTTCCACTAGGCCATGGTGCTGTCAGTGGGCCACCAGTGCAGGGCTGCCTGGTGCTGTGTCCTGGCTGCCCCGTGAGTGCTGCGACTGCGCACATGTGCCCGGAGAAGCTCACACGGACATTGACATCACCTGTATTTGTGGAACTGCCTCATCAGCTGCTGCCGTCTCACATTCCTGGCTGGGAGAGGCACCCGGGCGGCTCGCCATGGTTTACTCCTTTCTCAGAATCCGCAGGGTGAGGGCAAAGCTTGGAGATACACTTCTCCCATCATGTCATCTATTTACATGGCACATGCCTTGTGTGTGTGTGAGACAGTGAGGGCTTTTATTTTTTCCCCCCTGCCCTAGTTCTTCTTTCTGGCTGTGGTGAGATGGAAAGGTGGGACACTCTCATCTCTGCCAGCGAAAAGGTTTTCTCTATCTGAGGCTGGCTTGGAAATTCTTTAGGTGACATCACACCATGTCTGTGCAGACTCATTGTTTGTCATGGAAAAGCCATTCATCCATACATAACTTCCTTCCTCCCCAGACTCACGGAGATAAACTTTCCATTCTGTCTATTCCCTATAGAAACAGACCCAAAACATGTATGCGTGGCTATACACACATACACCTCGCCATCCCTCCGTCACGCTCGTGGCTGTGGGAGGAGGAAAAGGGAGGATATAGAAGATGTGAATAAAGTCACCCTGTTTTCTTCAGACATGGATCCCGCTGTGCCCAAGCAGTAGAACTCCCCTCCCACTGTGGTGCTGGGTCACACAAGGCTTTTTTGTCCTGCGGCTAATTCTGGCACTTGCAGCCCCACATCTGCCTGCCAGGTGAGATGGGCCACCAGCTGCAGGTACAGCACATCTGGATGGGGGAGGAAGCGAAGCGTGCTGCAAACAAACACAGCAAGTCCACCGTGGCGGGTGCAAGGAATTCGATAAAAAATATACTTCAGCAGTCTGAGCTGCCGAGGCTGGTGATTCATGTCTCGGGTGCTGCTCGCGAGGCAGACGGCAAGGCTGGGTCCTCGTGTGCCCCGCAGCCTGGGGGGACTCGCGCGTCCAGCCTGCCTTTGGGGACCCGCTGCTCCAGGGGCAGGGCTGGGGGGACAGCAGGCCTGGTGAGGAGGCTGGGGCGAGAGGGGCATTCTTCTGTGGAAGAGGGATGGGAAGCGTGTGGTGCAGGGTAGGACAGGACACTGGGAAGCCCTGTAGAGATGGAGGCAGCAGCGGCAGCGTCGATGGTGTGATAAGGTGGCTGTTTCCCTACGACACGAAGAAGGCAGGGTGCGAGGAGCACGTTAGAAGTACCTGCACGGTGCAGGACGCCTGCATTTGCTTTCTGCCGGTGTCCGGGAGAGACAGGGCTGAGGAGCTGCCGGATTGCCCTGCCTTTGAGGTTCGCGGTGATTCCAGTGGGGAAGGGAGAGGGTGTTTGGACAAGAGGCTCCTTTGAAGCGTTTCTCCTGTCCACCTCCCCTGCCCATAAAGCTGTAAGGCTCCGGTGCCAGCCCTATCTGCCCTCGTCGCTGGCGGCCCGGCCGAGCCTCGCAGACGCCCGCCCGGGGCACGGGGCTGGGGCCGTGGCGTGGGGCCCTTCGGGAGGCCGTTTTGGGGAGGGGGCAGCTCATTTCCGAGCCGCCTCTGCATTACAAAGGCAGCGGGGCCAGCGCGGCGCTTTGATGTGCCCCGCCGGCTCCCCGCACACCTGCGGCCGCGGGGCTCCCGGCACCGCCGGACNCCGCCGCGCTCCTCTGCAGCTGCACCTCGCCAGTGGCCGACGCCAACTCCTGGTGGTAAGTGAGGGGAGCCGGCGGCGCCTTTGTCCGCCGCGGGCCGGGGACCGGGACCGTCCGAGCCGTGCGGCAGCTCCTGCCCTCCGCGGGAACTTCCCTGCCTCCTGGGCTTCTTTCGCAGCAGCTCGCTTCTCTCCAGGTTTCCCCCCTCCCGCTGTCTCTGCCCAGTTTCGGGAGTGGAGGGACGCAGCCCCTCTCTTCCAGGCATTTCTGGGCTCCTTTTGTACGGGCTCGCTGAAATGCCGTCCGGGCTTTAGGATGTAGGGAATGCGTAGGGAGTGGATGGGTAAGGTTTCCTACCCGCTGCCAAAAGCCCTGGGAGCAGCCGCGGAGCCCCTTCCCCCGAAGAGCGGAAAATAGCCTGGCTCAAAGGCAGGCATCGCTCGCTGGCGCTGTGTAAAATAGCTGCTGGCTTTCTTCTGCAGGGAAAGTGCTGAGCTTTCTCTCTGCCCCCTTCCCTTCCCGGGTGTCTTCTGTGTTTAAACTCGGGTTACAGACGAACAGTGTTACTCCCGCTAGAGCCCTGGAAAAGCCTCGCATCTGGCAGAGCTGCGGAGGGAGGCAGCTGACATGAGAAATGCGCCCGGGCTCCCGAAGCGGGGCTGGGCTGGGCTGGTGGGGAGAGGTGTCGGGTGCTTCGCGGAGGGGGCCTCTCCCTCCACACTCCCTGGCATGTTTTTCTCATCGCAGGTCTTTGGCCATGAACCCCATCCAGAGGCCTGAGATGTACATCATCGGCGCCCAGCCGGTGTGCAGCCAGCTGCCGGGGCTGTCCCCCGGGCAGCGCAAGCTCTGCCAGCTCTACCAGGAGCACATGGTGTTCATCGGGGAAGGGGCCCGCAGCGCCATCAAGGAGTGCCAGTACCAGTTTCGGCAGCGGCGGTGGAACTGCAGCACGGTGGATAACACTTCCGTCTTTGGGAGGGTCATGAAAATAGGTAGGAGCACCTGGAAGTACAGAAGTACACCCAGCAGTACAGGGAAGTGCTGGGCGCAGGCCACTCTGTCCCCCTGTCCCGTCCTTCAAATACACACGCAGGAGTGATGAGCCCCATTAGCGCAGCTCCTAAAGCTGCCTTTAAGGAGCTTTCCCATTCTCCGCTGTGCAGGCGCTGCCCGAGTGCTACCTGCGAGCTGCCTGTGCCTGGGTGGTGGCACCGATGCGCCTCGGGCACAGCAGGAGCCAGCTGGGGCAGCGGGAGGGCGAGGGGGACACAGTTTCTTTTGAGGGGAGCACGGGAAGGTCAGGAAGAGGGGGGCTCTGTTTGGTGTGCTTCTTTAAAGGTAATGAGGGAAGAAGCTGGAGCCAGGAACAATGGCCCCGTGTTATCGTTCCCAGCATCTCAGACAGGGAATGCAGCCCAGAGATGTGGGAAATATGGACTCTCCGGGCATGGAAATTCCCCCACTTCCCCGTACTGCCACTTTCTGTGTAAACCTAAGAGATTTTTATAATTCCTGCCCTGCTGGCCCTAAAAGGCACATTGACAGGCCATTGCTGCACTTGAATTGAGGTGTGACCTAGCTACATTGTCCCAGCTCCTTTTGAAATGCAGTCATCTGATGGCAAGAAACTGAGAAATCCGGGCTCGGTTTGATATGTCCGACAGCCAGGCCAATAAAGAAAAGGTGTTAAAACAGCCACACACACACACACACTCTCTCTCCCTCACTCTCCACAACCCCTGTCTGAAGGTTTTGTTTCCCACCCACAAAGCCAATCATTTACACAGAAGAATCAGAACTATTTCTCGGTTGTGAACTCGAGGGATGGAAAAAGACCTTCAGCTCCTGTACCCCCAGTATTGCTCACACTGGTTTTGGCTTCACTCTCAAAAAAAACTGCATAAGCAACAGGACTCTGAGAGAGAACGCATCTTTAATACCTCTGGGGCGTTTAAGAGATAGGGCACAAAGTCCTGTGATCTCTTCTGTTTGATCCTGAAATTCATGTGTCACCCTAGAGAATTCTAGGGATATTTCTGCACGGGTTATTCAATCTTGCAGAATTCCTAATTCAGCACACCAGAGCTATTCTAATTCCTCCCTTTCTGCCCAGCTCATGCCCCAACAGTTCTTCTCTGGGGTGTTCCCCTGGGAAATGCTGTTCCCTGGAAATACTTCCAGTTCCTGACACACATCCAAGGCATCTGTGCATCCTTGATCTCTCTCTCACTTTCTGATAGCAAGGGTGGTGGCCAGATGGGGCTGCATGCAATCCCAGACTGTTAAAACTTGTGCTTTGGGGGATGAAAACTGAAATTTCATCCACCAAAGGACAGAAAATACACCTCCACCTCTCCTTTCTGATGTCACTCCCTCATGTGTAACTTCTCCTAAAGAACGGTGTAAATTTCAAATCCCCAAAGGAATACTTGTGACTCCATAAGGATGCAATAAAACAGGAATCTCCCCTTTTGGAGCAATCCTCATTCTCCAGTAGCTTCCTGCAACTCTGGGTTAGTGCAGTGAGAGGGTCCACACGTGGAAAAGAGAAGTAAGGGTGAAGTAGGAGAGAGCAAAGATCAGAGCTGAAGGTTGAAAAGCTGGCAGGAAGAATCAGAATGTGTAGAGGAAGAAGGAACTAGAGTGGATAGTGGAAGTGGGAGGATTTCTCCTCACTAAAATGAATTTGATCCTATGAGTTAAGATTGGGAGTAGATTTCTTTGTGTTTTGGTGAAGGCAGAGGTGCTGTAGGTGTGTGATGGGTATGGCCACTAGTCCTGCTCCTGCCATTTGGTTTGTGTGTGCATGCATTTTTTCAGTGCTACAGTGTCTGTGGTAGGAATCTGCTGATGGCAGTGTCTGAGGTGACTGCCTGCAGTTGCCCACTCTTTGAAAACCTGTCCCAACAGAGTTTTGGAACCATTCTCTGGTCAGTTAGAGCACATTCAGATGTTTGTGCTCCAGCACCAGACTGCACAAAAGAAAAATGTCACTAAAGGTGTCCTGGGGTATTCCAGGATCTTTGGTGATTCATGGCTGTTATCTGTGTCAGTGATAAGCTGCTGTGGAGGGAGATGCTGCCTCTCCTCTTTTTTATAGCTTCACCTTCCGCTTTTACATTTTCCTGCACTGTAATGAGTCATTGCTTATCATTTCAGCAAATAGATTTTCCACACTGGGGAAGAAGACAAAGCCTTTCAATCTCTTAGGTTATGCCAGATTCATTCTTCCCTGGGTTCATACTGTGTGTCTGTCTCCTGTTTTCAACCTCTGAGCCCCAAATCTGGACCACAGCCCTTTTTCTGTACTCTATGCCAATGGCACGAGAAAGGTCTGGAGACCAGAATATCTGCAAGAGTGCACAGACATGCCAGATTGTTGTGGAGGGGGAGAGGAAAGGAGATAAGAAGGACCCAGAAGGTGCATAGTGTGCCAAGAGCCCTCGCTGCCCACCCACCGATGTGAGCATGGCATATATTACGTGATTTCTGGAGCTGCACGAGATTGTGAGAGGGGAGGAGAACCTGACTTGGCCAAAGCCTGGGAGATCTGTGTGAGAGCATTCACTCAGAAACCTGGAAGATCAGTTTCCTTTCCCCTTCACAGAACTTGACTCTGCTCAGGAGCGGGAGAGCTGGTTGGTCTGTGTTTAATCATTACACCTTCATTTTGTGCTTTTCATGGGAGTGAGGCAGTCCAGTGATACAAAGCTTTTGGAGGGGCACCCGTAGCACTGAAGTAGGCTGCTTTGGAACGTTGTTTTCTCCTTGTGTGTTTGTTGTTATGAGACTTGCTCTCAGCTTTTAAATGTGGTTTATTCAATAACAATATATAATGATGTAAAAAATTATCCTTCCGAAGTTGCTTCCTGTTCTGTCAGTACAGATTTTAGACTGCACCTGTGTCTATATATAGCTCTATACATGATATACAGACACATTCCTTACTGCTGCATTTATGAGGGGGAGAGGACAGAGCACCCCAAAAGGTCATGTTAGAATTTCATCAGGGGAGGAGAGAACGTATCTCCTCCAGAGGAATCCTAAATGCAAGGCTGGGGTTTCCAGGTTAGTCCAGTCATTTCTGGAGCCAAAGATCTTATCTCTTCTGCCCTTTCAAATGCTAAAAAGGAAAAAAAAAAGACAGTCATAAAAGCAGAGAACAAAGAGAATTTTTTTTCCTTGTTTTTCTTCGAGATCTGCAAACTTTGGGGTAATGCTTTTAAAAACAACGAGCTGAAACGAAAACTTTTTCATTAAAAAAGTTAAAGCG
>VXBC01010289.1:1030247-1221566 GCA_013399945.1 Ploceus nigricollis | reverse complement strand
AGGGCAGCAGAGCTCCGCCGAGCTCCCCGCCGCCGGGCACAGCTCCCGGGGCCCGCAGCCGTGCGGGAGAGGCCTGAGCAAATTCGGGAATAACACCCCGGTCCTTTGAGACGACAGCACAGAGGTGCGGAGCTGGGCTGAACTTTTGAGAGGACGAGCGAAAAAACCCAAGTACTTTTCCAAGTATTTGCTTTGTGGGCAGCAAAGGGGGAACCCCACCCTGCTGTGACTTGTTGCAGCCTCTTGTCCCACCGCCATCCTCAGCAGCCTGAACAACTCGTGCAGATGCAGGGGCTGCACACTGAGTTGTGCTGCTACATCTGACAGGTGGAGACGATTAAAATATGGAGAGTAAAAGTGTAAATCCCAGTGTCTTTTCAGGGATCTCAGTCAGTCTGTAAGGATGCTAGGCACCTGGAGTCATACAGTCTCTCTGTTGCACGGGCTGTCACAGTGTGAGGTCCTTTCCCATGCTTGTATTTTAATCTCTATAGACAGGGAAGTGCTCTCCTTAAAAAGGATGATTGGTGTGTCCTCAGGGCTTTCTCCATACAGGTAGGGGCAAAACTGCACATTGGACTGTTACCTTAAAAGACCTATAACATGGAAAACAAACTAGATGAGTAAAAGCTTGATTTTGGTTACTGAAGAATCACCCTAACTCCCTTACAGGCCAGTCTCATCTGAGTTGCCTTAACTAGAAGTCACTCCTCTGTATCTCTTGGACCAGGGAGGTTTGGTGAGCATAGTTCTCTTCTAATAACCTGCAAGTAAAGACCTCCCTTCTGAGTTATGTATCCTGTAACATTTTATCAGCTGTGTTCCAAGGCAGAAACCCTCAGTGTTCATCTCTCATTTAGGTGGGGTAAAAAATCCAAAGTTGTTCTGCGAGGGTGATGCCATTTACAGCCTTGCCTTTGTCTTGGGTCATTACCACTAAGCTGGTGATAAGCTGCTATTAATTAGGGATTGTCAGCACGTGCAAATTGGAACAAGAGCACACCAAATGCGTCAGCTCAGCCCTGCTGAGGGAGCTGGCACTGAGAGCCTCCTGAGCTGGTGATAAACTATGCTTTGAGGATCTGCCCTTTGAAGTCATCAAAATTTGCTTGAGAGCATCTTGCTGGGGTTTGGTGTAAGTAGCCCTTCGCAATTAGATTGCTTATTCTAATGAAGCTTTGGCAGTTGTTCTCTTCATCACCTGCAAGTTTGGTGATGAGCACAATGGCTCTGAAGGTGTTGGTTCAGCTGTTTATTAGACATGTGGTGAGAGTGCAGGTGTGGATTGCCTCCTTGTCCCTCTCCCTCTCTGCAGACACTCAGCACTCGTGGTGCTTGGCCTCATGCAGTGCTCTGGCTGCGCTGGTGCCCCGGTCACACTGGGGCTGAATCCCTGCCAGGAATACCGAGCTGGAGACCTGATCCAGCTGCTTGGCTGCGTAGGGTATGCGTGCCAAGCAGGGCAGTCCCTAGTAAACCTGCTGATGGAAAAGTCTTTTCATTTGTTATGGTCTGCATGGGAGTTTTACTTCTTCCAGCACCGTGGTTCTGCAGGCAGTGGAAGAGCCCCTGCCTTGCAACAGCAAAATGAATTTCCTTCGCTTTGTCTACAAATAATTTTCAGCTGACGTTACGTAAACTAAAATAAGTTCAATGAAGAGGAGCCCGCAAAGACTGCATGTTCCAATGTTAAATGTTAAATGAAAGCTATTCCAGAGCAATGTTAAATGTTAAATGAAAGCTATTCCAGAGCAGTAACTGGCTTAACCAGAGTACTCCTTTTGCACAGACCCAACCTCGTTATTTGTTCTTAATGATTACTGGCAAATGCAGTGGCTAAGTCAGCAGCTGTATTTTCAGCAAGTGAGCAACCCTCCTGCTGGTGGAGAGTTTCCTCCAGGTTAGAATGAAAGGATAAGCGAAGGGGAAAGAGGATGAGCAGTCCCTGCCTCTGGAGTTGCTATCCAGAACGGGATGGAGCCCTTGCACTTGACCATCGTGTCCTTTAGTTCCAGTAAATTCCGTGCACTTCTCAGAGCACACCTGGAGCCTGTTTGCGCGCTCCTGGCCGCGAGCGGCACACGAAGCGAGACCCGTGGGGGTTAATTCGCTGTCACCCCTCTCTCCCCCAGGTAGCCGAGAGACTGCTTTCACCTACGCGGTGAGCGCCGCCGGCGTGGTCAACGCCATCAGCCGCGCGTGCCGCGAGGGCGAGCTGTCCAGCTGCGGCTGCAGCCGCACCGCCCGGCCCAAGGACTTGCCCCGGGACTGGCTGTGGGGCGGCTGCGGGGACAACGTGGAGTACGGATACCGCTTCGCCAAGGAGTTCGTGGATGCCAAGGAGAGGGAGAAGAACTACGTGAGAGGTTCGGAGGAGCAGGCTCGCATGCTGATGAACCTGCAGAACAACGAGGCCGGCCGCAGGGTAAGAGCAGTGCTGGCCCTTTCCTGTTTTCTCGGAGGGAGAGTCAGAAGGCTGGGGGTAGCTGGATATCAAATTCCTTGGGGGTTTGATGGGGGATAGTCCAGTGATGCCCCAGTAAAAGCATACAGTCACGTTTTCTGCATTTCTGTGAATATTACGGGCAATGTGGACAGTATTCCAGTTTAGGCTTCCATTGCCAGCTAAAGCCAGTGAATTTTGGGGTCTGTTAAGATACTGTATGGCACACATATGTAGACATTTAAGCCCTTTCCAAATAAACTAGGTGCTTTTATGGCCCATTTTTAAGGTTTATGTCTAAGAAATTAGCTTCCCAGAGCTCTGAGAGTAACAGGTTGGTGGTGAAAAGAACCACCTTTTGGCACATAGAGTTGTCTTGACTACCATCAGTTAGATTTTTGGGAATATAAGGCCAGGAGCCTGGCTATCTCTGAAAGTCAGGCCTTGTTCAGTTACCTTGGCACTGGGCACAATAAATAGTTTGCATTTAGGTGGCAAACATTTTCTGAGAAGATTCACAGTTTTGATCTGAGAACCCCTAGGGATGGAGAATCCATCATTTCCCTTTGTAGTATGATACCAGCATTAATGACTGTTTCAACTCTGAACCTAATTATCATTTGAATTTATCTGACACTGGCTTCCAGTCAGTTCTTTTTCTGACTCTTACAGCTAAATCCAAAAGTCTCTTAGTAATCAGAATTTCCTTGGCATACAAGTATTTATCTACTGTAATTTATTCACCATTCTTTCTTGGCAAACTAGATTGAGCACTGAAGACTCTCTCACTTTCAGAGGTTCTCATCAGCCATCAAATAATTTTCCTGTCACTTTAGTGTACCATTTCCAGTTTTCCCATACCCCTTTTGCATGCATTCAGTGTATGCACTTTTGCTTTTCACACAATTCCTCTGTCTGTGATTAATAGCCTGGAAGGTGTAGCATCATTCATATGCAGTGCAGCTGTGTAATCCTGCCTCTTTCCAAAAGTAGAACAGGAATACTAACTTGAACATTTGTGCAATTTCCCCAGGGTGTTTTAAATTTTTATCATTCTTCCCTAGAAGTAAGCTTTTCAAAGGTTAATTTTATTTCTAATTCATGTTAAAAAATCCCATTAAGTGTACTTAGTCTTGCTCTTCTGCACATTCCTAACTAATATCCTTAGTTTCCTTATCAATTTTCTGCCCTTTCTTACTTCTAATTGTTACTGAATTATCTTTCCCTTTCCCTTGGATGTCTGTCTTTTCTGCATGTGATTTCAGCTTCATTTTGACACCAAAGATGATTTGTTCCATTTTTTTGGTTGTGAAATCGGTGTGTTAGGTTGAAGCATTGCAAGTACTTCATGGTTGTTTTGCAAAACCAAATTGGGGTAAATTTGCAGTAGGTGAAAAACTGGACTTGAAAGCTGTATAACTCACTGAGTTTTGGCTTGGGATTTTTTTTGGCTTGGATGGGCAGAGGCTTTGCATTTGCTTAGAAATGTGGGGTGTGTGTGGTGGAATAGTAGCCTGAATGTGACATTCTTTTCTGCATTACTTGCTTTGGACATCCTACATATCTGGAGCATGAACTTGTACTACAAATGAATACCCTGCCTAAAGCAAGGAGTGAACATGAGACTCCAACAGCCTTGAGGGGTCCAGAGACAGAGTATGGCCCCCAGTCTGAGGTGCCAGGTGAACTGCAGTAACATAGATTAAATGAACACAAGTCATTTTAGATTAGATTAAATTAAATTGAAGTATAAACCAGTGTGTAATTAAGCTCGTGGATTAAAAAAAAAAAATAAACAAAACCCAAAAAACTCTGATAAACTAAGGGAGCTGGTTAATAAGCTCAGCTGAGGAACTGGATGTGGAGGAGGTCTGGAACTTTTTCAAGTCCAAGATGCTAAAGCCATTACAACTCTGCATGCCAGCAAGAGAAAAAAGGTTGTAGGAAGAATATCCAGACCTCACTGAATGAATAACTGCCACAGAGAAGCTGTTAGGAATAGATCAAGAGCCTACTAACAATGGAGGGGAAAAAAAAGAAGAGAGCAAATAAATAATGAACAGCTCTGTCTTAGAGGTCGAGAAGTGTAAAGAGGAGGTGAGAACAGTAAAAATCATGCTGAGTCAGACCTTGAAAAGGCTAATAAAATAAACAGCAAACGTTTTCTAAACTTTGCACACTGGAGGAGATTGGAAGAGACAGCCAGTGAGGATGGGGCTGAGTCTAAAGGCAGAGAAGTTTTGGTACCCAAAGTGAGTGAGTGCTTTGCCTGGGGTGGGGGGCACTGGATATCTCAGAGGAAAATAGGAAATAATTTGAGAAGACTTTTTCAAAGGTTGATCACACAGTCATTTAGAACATCACTGATTTTCTAAAAGCAGGCTAGATCTGATAGGTTGCATTTATGTGAACTTCTGTGAAACATTTGAGGCATTTCCTCTATGGGAAATTCTTGGTTAAACTGGAAAATGTAAGGAAATTTGCAGTAGCTGTGAGATGGACAAAAAACTGGTTCAAGGAAAGATGTCAGTAAGTTGTGTGAAAGAATGTAGCTTGATTTTAGTGGAGCTTGATTAGCAGAGCTCATCAAGGACTTGCCCCTAGGATTTTTGTTTCTGAGCCTCAAGACAAGTGCTAGGAATGGGCTGCTGAACTTTTCTGTTGATGCAAAAGGTGGCAGGTATTATGACTACAGAGGAGAATCTGAATTTTGTACAGCAGCTAATGACACTCAGTAAAACAACATTAAGAGCATCATTTGAGGCCTTGCATGAAATTCATCTTTAGTCATTAGGAAAAGAGTAGGAAAGAATTGGTCGCAGCAGTCGGCTGCAAATGACTGCAGATGCAATATGGCTTGGAAGGTGGTAAATATCCTGTAACACACTAGACATAAGTCTTTTTATACAACATGGGGGAATACTAATGCCATGTATTAAGCTCTCGTGAGGCCCCAAAGTATTGTGTGTTCTCATATTCCCAAGTAAAATGACCTCAGACCAGAAAAGCTTGTTAGGGCTGACCCAAGGGATAGGAATCTTTTCTTAAGAAAGTGTGCTAGAGCAGCTTGCCATATTTAGCCTAGTAAAGTGAAAGTGGAGAGAGGATATGACTGATGTCTGTGTTCGTGGGAGAAATAATAGGGAAGGAAAAGTACTTTTTAAGCAAAAGGCCAATTTGGCACAATAGCAAATGGGCATAAAGTAAATACATATAGGCTGGAAATCAAAAAAGGATATTTTATTGTTGGAATGGCAATCAGAATAATGGTGGCTGAAAACCTAATTGCTTTTAAAAGGGCATCCTATGCATTTAGGGAAAATGTTACTTGAAGCAGTGCCTACAATAGCAAGACATCATACTTTATAACCCAGGAGGTCCTGTCTAGTCCTACATTCCTAAGCTTCTGAGATACTGGTTTTGTAAGTAAGAAGGTGCATATGTAACTCCTCATTCCCAGAAGTTTATGATGGAAGAAAAGGACTGCTGGAGACCCAGTAGTGAGCACTGCAGAGTGACCACCAGCTGCCACCCCACTGCAGCCTTGCCCTGCTTTCATAGCCAGGGTTTCAGCTGATACCTCCTGATTTTTGGCATGTCCCTTCACTCAGTTTCCTATGAATGAGAAAGTTCTCCTTGAATTCTGAGGAGCTCTGGTGGCAGGAGAGAGGATTGTCCCTTCTCTCTGTGGTTCTCAGAAGGAGCTGGTGGGGGGGACAGGAGGGAATCAGAGGTCTTTTATCTTTCAGGCAGTCCTGACCCCGTCACCCCTTCACTCCACATCATAGTCCTTGTGGTGGTGGCTTCTGCCTTTATTGCTCCTGTTTGTTTGTCTTTGGCTGTTATCTCAATATGTCCTTTCCTTCCATCTGTCTTTTCTTCCAATTGGTCTCCATTACCCTCTCTTATTGCCCCCCTTCCTTATCTGTGGCTCTGTCTGGCAGGCTGTGGCAGTCAGTCCTCCCAGGCTGTTTACTCAGCCAGCATATGGCAGCCCTCAGTCATCAGTCACTCCAGCCACTGCCTGAAGAGCCTGGGAGGGGGTCTGGCTAATTGACCACAGAGGAATTACCCATTAATTCTCCTCCTGCTCCCATTCCTGCACAAAAAGGATTGGAAGAGAACTTGGGCTTATGGGAAGGGGCTTTAAGCCCTTCCATTAGAGGCATTTTAACCTGTTTAAGTGGCATGGCCATCGGTCAGATCCTGCCCTCAGAACTGCATGTGGGGTCTGCTGTTCTCGGAGAGGAATTCTCCAATTTCCTCTGCTTTCTCCTCATCTGGGCAGTGAAGGGGGAGAGTGGGAGAGCAATTTAGCAGCTGAAGCTGGGGTTTTCTCCACAGGACATGGGTGGTGGGAGCTGTGGGGGGCTGAGTGGCACCATGCTCACCTGTGATCACTGGTGGCACTCGCCTTCCCCAGAACAGCTACTGCCCACATGGGCCAGATGTTTTGAGCATCAGTTGCCTGAAGCCAAGTCAGAGTGAACTCATTCCCATGACATTAACTGAAGGGGATTGAGTTGCAGTGTTTTTCTAAAGGAACAAAGCCCAGGATTAGGAAGAATCATAATACTTTATAAAAACACATGCAAGGGCAAGGGAGGCATGAGTGGCCTGGGATTTGACAGAACCATAACCAAAAAGTGCTAACACAGGCTTCTAACAAGCAGGCTGGCAGTGTAGTGAGGATATAGTAAGTGTCTGGTGCTCAGGAAATTTAGCTGTAGCCTGTCTGGTCATAGTACAGCAGGAATCCTTAAGTAACGGTGTGGTTGGTCCTCTGCAGTTGTAGTTTGATCCAAGACAAGTGCTTAACTCCCAGCTTGTAGCTCTTACATTGCACCATGAGGGATTGCCTTGGCAAATTGAGCTCTGAGGAGCAGAACTAAAGCTTTTCTGTTTTAAGGGCTCACTCCATTGACTTTCTCAGGAGCTGAATTGGCCTCCATGTGATTTAGCCATTAAGCCAAATTGAATCTTCACTAGCTGTCAAAAGCACTAGATATTAGCTAGGCAAGGAGCAACCAGTTGTTGCAGGAGAACTCTGACCTCTCCCTGCTGGTCCAGAAGGTTGTTGTAGGCAGAAGGTTTTGCTTGCAGTATGCTCAATTGCCTTAATCATCTTGGCACTTGAAAGCAGGGAGCTGGGAAGCTTTCTTCTGTGTCAGTGAGCGAGGCAAAAAAGAAACCTCTGTGTTTGGCTGCTTTTTTTCAGCAGAAAACCTGGCTGGAAGACACATTGCCATCTCTTTCAGAGCACCCTGTTTTGTTCTCGTGTTCCTTGCTCTCCCCAGCCAGACACAGCTGGTGGTAATTTTGCAGCTGATGCCAAACATCTCTGCTTGGCATGCAGGATCTGGCAAAAGCACTGCAGGATGGTCTTGGGAGAGCAGATGTGAGCCTGATGGTGAGAGGATGATGAGCCAGGGGCTGGGGGTTAAGCTGCTGTGACACAGAGTAGCTCTGATGGTGAGGGAATGCCCCGCTCTTGCTTTGCAAGCTCTGTCAGTGCCTGAGAGCTGACAGGAGCTCACGTGGCATTGCACTTCTGTACCTGTCTCTGAAACGAATGGGAAGAGCAAACCCAACCTGCATTTCAGTTTACTTTCCTTGGTTTTTTATTTCTCAGTATTTCTCTCCCCTCCCAGCTAGTGTGGGGAGGAGGAGAGTAAGCACCGTTTCCCTTCGCATCCTGTGCTCGCTCTGGTGAGGGTTTCACACTCTGAATTTTCAAGACTCTTTGCGAACTTTGATGCTGGATTTCCAGGGGTGTGATGCATCTGCAGCCCCCGCAGGCTCCTGAAAATGTAGCTGGAAGTGTCTGGGAAAAGACAGCACGGGGACCTTGCGTGTGCTGCTGAAATCCCGGCTGTTCTGCCTGGCGACAGCCGTGCTGGTGGAGGGAGCCGGGCACGAGATGGCGCAGGAACGCAGCGAGGGCTCCCGGCTCAGCCCTGCGCTGCCAGGGAGCACCTGGAGCTGCCTTCCAGGGAGATGTGTCCCTCTGTGCACCACCACCCCTGCCTGCCTCTCTCTGGACGCTGCCCCTGGACGAGCTGCTCTCGGGGGAGATGACGGGAAAGGGTGTGGGTCCCTGGATTTGTTTCCAAAGGATGCAGATATGTCCCTGTAACGATAATGTCGGTTCCTCGTGCGGGCAGTAGGAAATGGGCTGGTTCCCAGGTGTTCCCTTTCTGCAGCACTGAATGGGAAAAACATGCCACACCGTGGAGGTCTGTGAGGTGGGGAGTCTCCAGAGTCCACGCAAAGAGGGCTCCTTCTCTTTTTCGCCTGCTCTTGACCCTGTTCTCGAGCCAGAAATCTGCCAGAGGGAAAGAAGGTGGGGTGAGGAAGTTGTGCTTGCAGGCAGTGTGACCAGAAATAGAAATTCTTAGGGAACAGGAACACAGCAGTCGCAACAGGGGAGGAGAAGACCTTTGTCTCCACTGAAGGGCGAAACAACAGAAGTTGCGGGATAATCAAAGCAGTTCTGAAGGCGCGATGAATTCGTTGTAATTAAGCCAGCTGCCAGTGCAGCAGGAATAAACACAGCCCTGCCTGATTGCATTTCTTTCCCCACAGGCCGTGTACAAGCTGGCAGACGTGGCCTGCAAGTGCCACGGCGTGTCGGGCTCGTGCAGCCTCAAGACCTGCTGGCTGCAGCTGGCCGACTTCCGCAAGGTGGGCGACCTGCTCAAGGAGAAGTACGACAGCGCCGCGGCCATGAGGATCAGCCGCAAGGGCAAGCTGGAGCTGGTGAACAACCGCTTCAACATGCCCACCCAGGAGGACCTGGTCTACGTGGACCCCAGCCCGGACTATTGCCTCCGCAACGAGACCACGGGCTCGCTGGGCACGCAGGGCCGGCTGTGCAACAAGACCTCGGAGGGCATGGATGGCTGCGAGCTGATGTGCTGCGGGCGGGGCTACGACCAGTTCAAGAGCGTGCAGGTGGAGCGCTGCCACTGCAAGTTCCACTGGTGCTGTTATGTCAAGTGTAAAAAGTGCACAGAGATCGTTGACCAGTACGTCTGTAAATGAAAGGAGCTGCCAAAGCGACAAATCTATATTATATAAATCTATATAACTATATTTTATATTTGTATAAATAAACAGATTATAATAATTAAAGAAGCTTATTTAAGAGACATTTCGGTTTGGAAATTTCCCCCATCAGGCCAGCTAATTTGACATTCCTTCAGTTCTGCTGGGGAATCTGTCTTTGGGTGCATCTCCCCTCGGATGTTTCAGTCAGGGTGAAGAAGCTGAGGAGGTGCTGGCAAGGCACACCAGCACGTGCTCTTTCATTACAGAGAGAAAGACAGTGAGAAGAAGAGGAGTGGGTTCTTTCTTCTCTCTGATCAGTAAATCTCAGCATTTTGGAATAGTTACTGCACATTGGAAGTTACAGCCAGATATGGGTGAGTCCTAGTTATTCAGATTTCAAATCCTGCACTGGGAAATTTGGAACTGATTCTTGGTCCCTCTAAAGGGCTTTGTCACGTTAGAGGGAAGGTTAGCTAAGGCTACGTGAATATGGCTTAAAATCCAGTCTTTTAAACCATTCCTGGATGCTCCCCAGACCACAGTGGGGTAGAGGAAAGTTCACAGCCTGCTGTTGTGAGGAAGGAAGGTTCAACCTGTGGCTGACCAGTGCACA
The DNA here is from genome assembly GCA_013399945.1 of Ploceus nigricollis. Taxonomy (NCBI): domain Eukaryota; kingdom Metazoa; phylum Chordata; class Aves; order Passeriformes; family Ploceidae; genus Ploceus; species Ploceus nigricollis. The sequence continues at coordinate 1,211,460 of VXBC01010289.1, read as the reverse complement.
GCCTGGGAGTGCCCATGAAGCCAGCACCTGGCTCTTCTGTGCCACCTGGGCCCAGGGAAATCTGCCCAGCTCAAACCACATGGCTGTGTGTGTGAGGGATTTTTTTTTTTCTTTTCCTTTAAATCCCATGCTGAAACTTAATTTTTCAATAGAGAGGAAAAGCTGCAAGTGCCAGGGATGTTTGCAGAGTGTGTTTTGTCAGTGGAAAGAAGTGTTGCACACACACACACACATGCTCATAGCTGCACTCCTCATCCTGCTGCCGGTTCTCCTGTCTGAAGTGGCTGCAGGTGGTCACCTTGTTCAGCTCTATTAACTCCTCCTCACCACCAGCCCAGCTGTATAGTTTCTCTTTAACATTAAATGCCCCTCAATGACATTTCTTTCCCTCTGTTACTTGTGTATATGTCTGTTTTGTTTTATCCTTTTGGTGAGGGTCTCTTATTTTGCTGCTCTGTGTTTCAGAGGGCAGGGGCCGTGCTCTTCCCCAGCATAAGCTAACCACAGGAACGTTTGNGCTGTGCAACAAGACCTCGGAGGGCATGGATGGCTGCGAGCTGATGTGCTGCGGGCGGGGCTACGACCAGTTCAAGAGCGTGCAGGTGGAGCGCTGCCACTGCAAGTTCCACTGGTGCTGTTATGTCAAGTGTAAAAAGTGCACAGAGATCGTTGACCAGTACGTCTGTAAATGAAAGGAGCTGCCAAAGCGACAAATCTATATTATATAAATCTATATAAATATATTTTATATTTGTATAAATAAACAGATTATAATAATTAAAGAAGCTTATTTAAGAGACATTTCGGTTTGGAAATTTCCCCCATCAGGCCAGCTAATTTGACATTCCTTCAGTTCTGCTGGGGAATCTGTCTTTGGGTGCATCTCCCCTCGGATGTTTCAGTCAGGGTGAAGAAGCTGAGGAGGTGCTGGCAAGGCACACCAGCACGTGCTCTTTCATTACAGAGAGAAAGACAGTGAGAAGAAGAGGAGTGGGTTCTTTCTTCTCTCTGATCAGTAAATCTCAGCATTTTGGAATAGTTACTGCACATTGGAAGTTACAGCCAGATATGGGTGAGTCCTAGTTATTCAGATTTCAAATCCTGCACTGGGAAATTTGGAACTGATTCTTGGTCCCTCTAAAGGGCTTTGTCACGTTAGAGGGAAGGTTAGCTAAGGCTACGTGAATATGGCTTAAAATCCAGTCTTTTAAACCATTCCTGGATGCTCCCCAGACCACAGTGGGGTAGAGGAAAGTTCACAGCCTGCTGTTGTGAGGAAGAAGGGTTCAACCTGTGGCTGACCAGTGCACAGCCTGGGAGTGCCCATGAAGCCAGCACCTGGCTCTTCTGTACCACCTGGGCCCAGGGAAATCTGCCCAGCTCAAACCACATGGCTGTGTGTGTGAGGGATTTTTTTTTTTCTTTTCCTTTAAATCCCATGCTGAAACTTAATTTTTCAATAGAGAGGAAAAGCTGCAAGTGCCAGGGATGTTTGCAGAGTGTGTTTTGTCAGTGGAAAGAAGTGTTGCACACACACACACATACTCATAGCTGCACTCCTGCTGCCGGTTCTCCTGTCTGAAGTGGCTGCAGGTGGTCACCTTGTTTAGTTCTATCAAATCCTCCTCACCACCAGCCCAATTGTATAGTTTCTCTTTAACATTAAATGCCCCTCAGTGACATTTCTTTCCCTCTGTTACTTGTGTATATGTCTGTTTTGTTTTATCCTTTTGGTGACGGTCTCTTATTTTGCTGCTCTGTGTTTCAGAGGGCAGGGGCCGTGCTCTTCCCCAGCATAAGCTAACCACAGGAACGTTTGCTCCCAGGCTGTGGGTGTGTGTTCACTGTGGAAGTCTTCTCTGTGTTTTTCCTTGGTAATAAAACTGTACCAGGGCAGAAGGCATTACCAAAGTCTGCTAATCAGTCTTACCACATTGGGATTTTAGTGCAATCCAATTCATAAAGCAGGGAGCAAATGCTGTTTCTAGCACAAGACATTTCCTGTACCTCTCAGCATCTGCAGAGTTCATTTGCAGTCAGAACAATCAGGAGAAGCCAATTCCCAAAATATAAGGGTTTGCTAATATACATCCGCTTTGTTACTGACACCGCAAGGGTGTTGGGTTTTTTTTCCCTGTAAATTTTAAAGTGCTTAAAATATGCCAATAAGCAGTGAGCCAGTCATGAAGATTATTATTTTTATATTAAACCTCTGTTTCTTATAAAACATAGCAGTTTTACAGATTCCACCATTTCAACCACCAGAGAACAATTTATATGTACCTTTCATATTTCAAATATTTGAGGACTCCAGGAAAGCACAAGGAAGAGAAATTATGCTTAATAATTAGGAGCTGTTGTTTTTTTAAACCAATGTGTCCAGTTTTTATTTTGTTTTTTTTAAATCCAACAGGCAATATATTTGCTGGCATCCCAGAATGCAGTTTTTTGGAATATAAACAGTGGTCTAGATTTACTTTATTATATAAAATCCAAAGCCAGTGGTATTGTAATTCAAAGTAACGGAAATAGTTTTCCATGCATGGAAAAAATGTGAGTGCAGTGGCCTGATCCAACTTCCATTAAATTTCAGTGGGAGTTGGACTGAGCCCAAGATCAGATCAAATGTGTGAGCTATTCACTCCTGGGATACTCTGTTTCTAGCCCAGTAATAAAATTTGCTCTACCTTGGATACATCTGAAAAAGACCTTTCCTCCCACCGCCCTCACCTCATGTTCTTGTCCATCCTTCTTGCATCAGTGCTTGAAGGTGTCAGCTCTTTGTATATGACACCCTCAGGCATTGTTAAAGTGTCTAATAGTTCAAAATTACTTCATCTGGCCTTTCTGATAAAGATCACACATTTTAGGGAGTCACAACTCTCCTTGCGGTTTGGCACCACAATTAATTTTGTGGGTGTAAACAACTCTGGGAGCGGAAAAGTTGGCATTGTTAGGGCTGCTATTCATCCGGGTGTCCCTGGATATGTCCTTCTTTTTCCACCTAAAATGTTGTCTGGATGGAAAAAAATATGTTTTTTGGCCTTTTGTCCCAGCATTCCAGACCTCTGGCAGGCTGGTTGGAGCCAGCAGCTCCTATTGGACTGGGACCATGCAGCGATAGGAGAGAAGTGACCATTAGATTTCTTTCCTCTCCCTTTTTTTTCACAAGACCCAGGTTTCAGTATTTTAGATTTTCTGGGAATTTTGTATCCAAAAATTTGATCCCACTAAACTCCAGCTTCAAACTTAATTTCAATGGCACTCACACATAAAATAAACTCCATAGGGTGGTAGTAAGTATAAAATAAGAACACAGCCAGACTGGCTTGATGCAAATCCAAAGGAAGTCAAACAGAAAGCTGCAGCAGAACTGCTTCTTTCCCATGGAAGGTAAAAAGTGGTGGATTTTAAATTGTGCCTTGTTTGATGCACAAAGTGATAGAAAGGGGTGTGGTGGGGCTGGGAGCTAAGCTTAATTCTGAGCTCTGCTGATAATCTGCTTTGTAATTTTCAAATAGTTACTTAATTTCTTTGCATTTTACATACAGCCTCCTTCTGTATAAAATAAGGAGCAGGATACCTCTTTTTTCTATAAAGATTTTTGAGAAATATGGCTGAAAAAACGTTGAATTGAAGGCTGAGGTTCTCTGCCTATTAAGTCTGGCAGGCAGGCAGCTGTATCCTCATTGTGTGGGGACACTCAATTCGGCACAGAGAGGCTCAGCAGCACCTTGCAGGGTCGGAGGTGGTTGCTGGGGGGCTCAGCAGGAGCCTGGGAGGGTCTGTAGCAGCAAAGCATTACCCTGGCCCAATGCTGGAGGCAGGACTGTGCTACAAAAGAGAGGTCAGCTCAGGGCTTGTTTATTTATGGGTATTGAAGATCTTGTAGCTAAAGTAAGGCTTAGAGAGGTCAGGCTGGTTTCTGCCTGCTCAGATTCTGTTTGCAGTTTCATGTGGATAAGATGCTCACACAGTACACTATTATGCACTGTGGTCTGGTAACTGGCTGCCACATTCCAGCCCTGAAGCTGCTGCACTTCAAGGCTGATAGAAATGGCCACCCCTAAGTCATGTAAAGCTACAATATTTTGGGCTTAAAGGCACTATGCAAATATACTGTTACTGCAAGGCAGTGAACATGGGCTCCTAAACGGAGCAGAACAGGATGCAAATCTGTCATCATTTTCCAGCTGGCAACTGCTGCCTGAGTTATAGTGGGAATGAATGAGGCCTCAGTATGCTCTGCTGTAAGGTAAGCTAAGCAATAGCTGATCCCAGAACAGAAACTTTCAGTTGATATTAATCATGCTGCAAAGAAGGTATTAATCATGCTACATGGCAGATTTGTGAGAAAATTTAAATGAACCTTTTAACACTGCTGAACTTCAGGCCACTTGAACCATTTGGAGGCTCCCATTCTTTGTCCCCAAAAAGTCTGTGCCTGCTCAGAGCTCAGTGTAGCAGAGCAGCCTTTTGCAATTCAGGAATTGCAATGAATCCAGACATGCAGCACTGGTGTAGCCTGTACTTTCTGTATGGACCAGAGTTTGTTCCCTATGGACCCTGAGAAAGCACGAATGAAGCAGATCTTGTTCAGTCGTGTGAAATCAAACATGCAAGAGTCTCTCTGTCTGTGCACTTGACCCCATCCAGAGAGAACCCTAGTAGGTTTAAATTACACTGTGGGAGCAATTCCTCATCACCTGTGGCTACAGAAATATAGACAGTATTTTCATCTGCTGACACAGCCACAGAACATCCCAAGGAGACCTTGGGAAATACCTTCCAGTAACTGCAGGGCATTTCTCAAGTGTCTGTCACAATGCTTTTCCAGAATCAGCTGCTTATATGGTCATTAACTTTCATTTAGCTTTTGTTTAACTCTATTTCAGGTTAAATAGTTTCTAGCAGATACTCTGTGAAGTGAAATTCACTGAAGGGCAGGCTGTGAAGGAACTGTCATAGGACAGACACATAGCAGATGTGAACATAACATCAGATCCCCTTCTTCTCACAGGCAGACTCTGGCTATGTCTAATCCCTGGGACACAGAGGTGCATCCCATCTCCTTGGTGCAGATGTGTATCCTGGCCAGATTCTAACTCCCTGGCACCAACACCCTGTGTGCAAAGGCTTGTGGATGCAGAGACTGTCGAGTGGGTAGCCTGTCCCAGCTCCAGGCTTTGGGACTGGGCCACCTCCTGAGCATACCAGCTCTGAAGTCTAAATATAACCAGCTGAAAGGTAAGCAAAGGTTAGATTTCTGTGCCCAACAGAACACGTACCAGAAAGGACAAAAAGAATCATGATCAGCAGTTGGGAATCCCCAAATAACAACAATAAACCCCCCAGTATGATACAATGATCACAGCACACTCATGGCCTCCATCCATCAGTCTTCTCCTGCAGGACCTGAAGCTGTTAACTATACTCTCTTGTTTCTTTGCTCTGTTTAAATGACAGTTGAATTTTTTTTTTTTTTTTGCATTAGAATTCAAAAAGGTATGACCTACGTGATAGCATTTCCTTGAAGACAGAAAGAGAGAAAGGGGGAGCAAACAGGGTCAGGATTTCTCCGTGTGAGCAGTGATAAAATGCAGCAGCCATAAAAAGAACTACTAAATACTGCCCTGTGACACTCGAGTTGGACACCTGCCCTAAGTGTCACAGTTTCCTCTCCGTGTTACCCACCCAATGCAAGCTGCCTCTGATGCCTCCCCAACTTCCAGTACTGGCAACAGTTCCAGCTGTTTGGAATGCGGTGGGGGCAGCAGGCACCAGTCTTCAGCAGCGTGACTGAGTGGGTGGAGGTTTGGGAGGAGAGGAAGGCTCTGATAAGGAAAGAAATACAAAGGGAGTGAGCAGACGCTGCTTTGCTGGGAGGTTGCAGTGCCTCCCCCCGGCCCTTGTCCCATCCGTGCTGCCACATGGTGGCAGCTGTCCTGGGGACTTCAGAAGGGAGCTGCTCAGGGATGCTTGCCAGCAGAGATGAAGCAGTTTAAAGGCTTGCAGCAGTAACACACATCCTGAAAAAAAAACTAAAAAAAAAAAAAGGTCCAGGCTCTTCCTTACCCTAAGGCAGTTTTATTCTGAATCATCATTTGTCTTGTGGCTCTTCCTAGAGTGCCATATCGCTGTGTCAGCCCTTCACAAGACTCCCAAAACATCGAGATTATGGGATGGGCTGGATGGGGCATTACCACGCAAGGACAACACTGCCCTTCAGGAAAAAAAATATGAAAATATGTGGGGTAGACCCACATAGTGTTGGAGCTAAGTGTAACCCCGTCCTGTCCACAGCCTCAAGGAACTGCACAAGTATTTAGCATCTACTTGGCCTGAGCAAACACCTAGACCAGTTTTTTAGAGCAGCAGCCTCTCTGCAATTCACTGTGATGATTCTGGCCGGTCTCAGTTTCATTTGCCTCAGGCAGATTTATTTTCTCTTGCTCGGGAACAACAGAGTTAACCAGTAATGACCTGCCAACTTCCACAAATCACAGGGCTGTGTATATAGGACAAACACATTCTGAAGGAATTAAGGCAATGAACATTTTATTACTGCTACATTTTCTAGGAATCATCTGCAAATGCCCAGGCAGTACATAACTCTGTTTTTGAAAGTGTGCTTTACTGTATTGCAGAGCACAGCTTTGCTTTTTGATTTCCAGGCTCTTGAACCAGAATAAACTACCCAAATTCCTTTTATTTAATATTTATTGAATCAGTATTCCTATCTCATTTTCCCTCTTAATTGGCTGCATACACGTTATGGTGACAGGAAATGACAGATGAAAATGACATGCAGTTTTTACATATATTTTTCGTCAATGAAGCTCAAAATATTTTTAAATCATTAGCGCCATTTTACAGAAGAAATCCTGAAAGACAGGGCAGGAAATACTTCATCTGACAGGCACGGGGTGGAGCTGGAGCAGCCACTGCAGCTGCTGCTCCCCGTGCTGCTGCCCAGCAGCTGCCAAAATACATTTTGATGGATGAGAGAAACCATAAGTACGTGTAGGAGTGCAACTGTAATGTTCAGTAACTACCTTGCTCCCTTCACAATAACAAAAATTTGATGAATGTGTGAGATGGGACATATTTTAAAGGAGACAATAGGGAATCATAGTTTTATAAACAGAGTTTTAAGGAATGGGCAGGATGTATTTATTGTTTGTGGGCATTAGGGATCAAAACAACTCAAATATTAATTTATAGGGATAATTTTGCTTCCTTTAACTATCTTTCACAGTCACTGGTTTGAGCTAAAATTTCTGGGTGTGGGGACAAGTGTATTGATTGGAGTGTGGCTCAGCAAAGCACTAAAGTACATAGAGCCACACAAATTACAGACAGGCTCTCCAAATCATCCAGTTATTCTCCCTGGCAATTACTAAGATTGTCCTCTAACAGAGTAGTGTTCCCTCCGTGTTTTGACTGGTCTCACTGTAAAACTTGCAGGTGTAGGGTTTCCACCATTTTCCCCAAGGACACTATTTTGGGAGGTGAAATCTCCATGTCACAGAGATTTTCCCGCTGCTCAGCCAACACTTCCCATTCCTTAACAGGGCAAGTTCTTGTTTTCTTTGGTGCTCCCCCTCTGTGCCTCTACACCAGACACAGGTGTCTGGGCCCTGTCAGCCGAGCCAGGCTTCCTAGGTGCCTCCTGCCACATCAGGCCTGGCAACACTGCCTGGTTTTCATCTTCCTTCTGGTCTGGTACCAGCTGTGGCCTCCCTGCCTGGGGCCATGCTGGGAGCAGGCAGGCCAGCCTGTCCAGTGAGGCCTCTTCCCCCTCCTCCAGCTGCCCTGGACACAGGGGATGTCCACAGAATCACAGACTGGGTCAGGCTGGAAGGGACCACAGTGGGTCATCTGCTCCCACCTCCCTGCTCGAGCAGGGCCATCCCAGAGCATGTGACACAGGACTGTGTCCAGATGGTTCTGGAATATCTCCCTAAAGGGAGATTTCACACCCTCTCTGGACATTCTGTTCCAGTGCTTGGTCACTCGTACAGTAAAGAAGTTCTTCCTCATGTTCCTCATTTCCTGTGCATCAGTGTCTGCCCATTACCTCTTGTCCTACTGCCTGGCATCACTGAGAAGAGCCTGGATCCTTCCTNCTGGCTCCATCCTCCTGGCACCCCCATTCAGATACACTCAGACCCCCATTCAGGTCCCCTCCCAATGTTCTCTTCTAGTGCAAAAAATAGTGAAAAAAAAAAAAAATCTCAACTATCATTTTAACAGAGCTAAGAAACAAGAGATTTTGCTAAAAGCTTCAGGTCCTGCAGGAGAAGACTGATGGATGGAGGCCATGAGCATGATATGGTCATTGTATTATAACAGGGGGTTTATTATTGTTATTTGGGGATTCACAGCTGCTGATCATGATTCTTTTTGTCCTTTCTGCACCTTCCCCGCAGTGAGTTGTGCTGTGCCTGCATGGCTCTGGGCTGTTCCCACAGGTGCTCATGGAAGTGCTGGGGTTTCCCCTGACGCTGATTCCGAGAGGAGAGGGTGACACTGCCGCCTGCTCAGGGCACACAGGAAGCCCTGAAAAGGGGAACCCCCCTCCAGCCTGGAGGCCATCGCTGGGGGCTGGAAACTCCGTTCTTTGCCAATCCCTTCCATTCTTTGGCCACAACAATCCCATGTAGTGATACAGGCTGGGGACAGAGTGGTTGGAAAGCCAGCTGGAAAAGGACCTGGGAGTGTTGGTCAACAACCAGTTGAACATAAGCCAGCAGAGTGCCCAGGTGGCCAAGGTGGCCAACAGCAGCCTGGTCTGTATCAAGAAGATCGTGGCCAGCAGGACAGGGCAGTGATTGTCCCCCTGTACTGGGCACGGGTGAGGCCGCACCTCGAGTGCCATGTCCAGTTCTGGGCTCTTTAGTTCAGGAAGAACCTTTTGGTGCTGGGGCAAGTCCATACGAAGGCAATGAAACTGGTGGAGGGTCTGGACACGTTTTACAAGGAGTAGCTGAGGGAGCTGGGGCTCTTTAGCCTGGAGTGAAGGAGGCTCAGGGGAGACCTTACGGCTCTTTACAGCTCCCTGACAGGAGGGTGCAGCCAGGTGGGGATCGGGCTCTTCTCCCGGGCAACAGCGACAGGACGAGAGCACATAAAGTGCGCCAGCTGAAGGCTTAGGTTGGACACCAGGAAGAACTTCTTTACAGAAGAAGAAATGGGCTGCCCAGGGAGCCGGGGAGTCACCGTCCCTGGAGGTGTTTACGGGAAGAGCGGACACGGCGCTCAGTGCCCTGGTCTAGCCAGCATGGTGGCGTCTGGCCACAGGCCGGACCCGATATCTCAGAACTCTTTTCCCACCGATTCCACGAATCTGTTCCCGGGAGNCAGCGGGCGAGCGGAGCCCGCGGTCAGCGAGCCCGCTCGGGGGCACGGCGGAGCGCCGGGGAATCGCCGGCTGCAGGAGGAGGCTTTAGGCCAGTGGAGCGCTCTAAGTGGGTCAAGAGCACCGTAAGTGGGTCTTGTTTATAGCCGTCCGTGAACTTGTTGCTTGTCAGGGCAAGGAAAGCTGCTGCTGCGCCTGAAATCTTCTTACGGACGCAATATAAATAATAATTCCTCTGCTTGCACGGTATGGGAACCCTTTTTGACAGCAGAGTGTTTTTAAGTGCTTATATCTATAAACACTGGAGTTACCAACAGTAGATAATGTAATATAAATATTTGATATTAGGGTAACCGCAGTTTGGATATTCTCAAGTGGCATCAGAAGAAACTTTTAAAAAAAGTTTTATTGTTTTTTTTTTCCTGAGAGAATCAGGTATTCATCTCTTGTTTGCTTGGGCTGAACAACAAAGACGTTGAAACATATGGTAATCGCCTGGAAAACAAAGAAGAGATGACAGCTGTTGTTCTTTGCTGGGGTTTTCAAGCAGTGTTAGTTTCTGCTTGTGTTTGTCTTAGCCTTACAACTCAGTTGATTTTGTGGCTTCAGTAGATGTGTGGGTATTTGTTTTGAGAAAAGCATTAATATTAAATGATAACTTTTTTTTTCTGTCGTTCGGGCTTTGTTACTTTGTGTATGTAACCTATCATGCACTTGTCACACAGCAGAAAAGCTTTTAGATGTTACCTCTGGTTTAAAGAAACTTTGCGTTCTTCATGCAGCATTGAAGTTTTTCACGCAGCTGAATTGTCTTGTTTATCACAACCATGTTGTGCATTTTTAAAAATTGATCGAATTTTATGAAACTGGCCAGGCCCTCTGGGCAAACCCTTCTTGGCATAATCTGGTTTCGAGTTGATGTCTTAGAGTGTAATTTAAACTCCTGTTTTCACTCCCTTGCTGTAGTCAGTGTCAGGGAGTATCGAATTTCTGGCTTCATCCTGGCTCTGGTCTTCACAGGTCTGTTCTGGAAGTCAGTGAAGAGCTGTGTGCTGCACAGCACTCAGAATTGTAAAAATCCTCGGATTTCAGAGTCCTTTTTGTAGTGTTTCAGTGTGGGGGTGCTTGTTTGCTGCAGAACCTTACTGAGACTTCTTCAGATTTGTGGTAGCTGCTGTAACAGAGGGAAATATGTTTGTGATCAACAAAAGTAGGCGTTGTGTCTTGGAGTTATGGGTGCAGCACGATCATGAAACGTGGCCAGTTTTCCTTTTTATCTTTGGCTGTGACCTAGCCTTGTTTATAGGAGAAAGGAAGTTTGTGTTATGAGTTCGTTTTTTTTTTTTCCTGTAGGGTTGCCAGCCAGTTGCAGTTAAGAAGATTTCCTGCTGCGGTGCTCGGTGCTTGCATTATAGGGATAACTTATTAATAATGTGTGAACTTCATCTGTTCTGTGACACTTAAACCTATATGAAGAACCTATATGTGTGTGAGTAGGCAACTTAAAAGAAGGTCATTGTTGTGTTGGAAGTGTAAGATTAGTTGATACAATACAGAAGTTATTCCCTTGTCCGAGCTGACAGCTAAATATGGTTGTGAATAAGGTTGTTGGCAGCTTTGCTGTGAAAGCCATGGAGGATAGTTGCTAATGTGGAAAACTGAATCAGAAGTAGTGATGGAGGAGCTAAAAGCTGCATCCCAGCCTAGCCCAGGTTTTCAAAATGATGCTTTCTGAGCGTAAATCAGATCTGAAAACATAATGTGGTGTGAAGGACAAGAGTGTATTTTTGGCGTACTTCAAGCAAAATCTTTCATGGTGAAAATTTCTCCAACAGATTCTTATATATTATATGTATATTCTCAAATACAGATTTAAAATGCCATGGGTGTAGAAGCTTAAATTGTCTTAAAGAGACAAGAGAGCTAGACCCAGAGCTTTCCATCACCCCATAGCCCAGTCTTTGCCCTAATGGACTTGAATCAGTGCTGTTGAGCTGGTGACATTGCTATGAGTATGGCAAGTGGCTAGTGACCAGTGGTTTTGGCAATGTGGATGAGATTCAGACTGAAAGCCTGATTCCTGGACACAGGATTAGAAGGCTGAGCTTTGGAAAGCCTGTGCTTGCTCTAGGCAAGCATTTCTGTAGATCTGTGGTGAAGGAAAATTAATGGGAATTGGCGGGGCATGTAATGCCAGTGATTTTAATGCTGGGATCTCTGCTGTTATCTCATGTCTTCAGTTGCATGTTCAAGGGGCTGTGTCAAGCATTCATGTACAAAAGATACTCAATATTAGGCACTAAAAATTTCGCAAGTTTTACAGGTTTTGGATTGCATAACCATATTGTCCAAGCCACTGTGCAAAGCAGCAAGGCTTGCTTTCGTCAGTGGACATGCTGTTTGTGCATGAGGAAAATCTTGATAAGGAAACTTCAGGAGGTCGTTGGATTATTATGCCATCAGCAATTCCAATCCTTGAACAGAAGTAGTTCTGAAATGGAAATAGCAGTTTTGAGTATTTATGATTTGAAAGTGTCTGTCTGAGTCATTCAGTGAATTTTCTGACAGACGGTGTTGGTAGATTTGAAAAGACGTTACAAAAGATAATGGTGGTGATTATGAAAATGTATTTGGGACAGTGGTTAAGGGGAGGACTATTAAACTCTTGTTTTCTGATAGAACTTGTTTTAAATGCCTTGTCTTTTTACAAGACTTATTTCAGCTGCTTGTGCTTAACATGGTGACTGTCTGCCTCTGCTTTTTAAAATACTCTGTCAAGAGAAATTTAACAGAGAAATTGGTTTTCAAAAATTAAGAATATGGAAACAAATAAGATTCTAGTTCTGATTCTTCAGGAAACTGATTTTTGAAAACATTTTAAAGTTTCATTTGTTTATTTGAGTATGCTCCTACTACTGGAACATTTGACTTTCGAAGTAGGATGCTGCAGATCAGTGTGTAAGCTAATAAGAAGCAGGAGGTGAGTTGTTTTCACACAGTTCCTGTTACAGAGCTTTGAAGAGAGCAACCTCCCGCCTTCTGGGTTGTGGAGTGTGAGATGCAGACTTTTACCATCATGTAACTGTAAAATTGAACTTGCCCAGTGGTTACATATATTTCTGGAAAGTTTGTCTCAATAGTTTGACATAAAAAATATGATCTTAGTCCAGCTTGACGATGAACCTCAAGGTTCCCTTTCAGGACAGAGTGATAGACTTTCTGTTTCCAGAGGGCTGCTCACCACGTTGGCATGTGGCAGCTGGTGAGGTGATAAGCAGGCAGCCTCTCTCAGGAAAGGAGGTGCCACACAGCTTATGCTGTTGCTACTTGATTTGAGAAATAGCAAAGAACTTGAAGTGAGTTGCCAAAATTAAGGTGCTTAGAAATATGAAAAGCAAATATTATATGTCCAAATAGTATTTTGCTTTCTGATTTAACATGATTACTCATGTATTCTGGAGTTGCAGGTCTCTGCTGTTCTGTTGGTGGAGGAGAGGGTCTCTTTTCTGCTCAGGCAGGGTTCTTTGGACTTCTGTGAACTGCATGTGTGTCAGTGATTTTGGGACATCTCAGGGCTGTCCTGTGGTTAAACTGACTGCAGAAAGGGGTCTTCAAACGTATAGGTGGATGTAAATTTCACAGGACACATAATTGTTAGTGTAGAAAAATTTGCTGCATGGTTCAGATGGATTTCAATAGCTGTGAAAATGCAATGGAGTCTGCTGGGATGTGCCAGCTGCTGTAGCTCTCTGTGAACAGGACTAATTAAGCCCTTGTGAGAACAGAAAATAGTCAGGCACTATTTACAGGAGGAAAGTGTTGGAACAGGCAGAGCTGTAATCATTGGCTGTGAGGTACCTTTAGACAGCAGTAGGCAAGAGAGTAGACAATTTACTTGCAGAATGGGCTGAAAGTCATATCTGAATACTCAAAGTGGGTATTTCAGTGTTCTGCCAGCACATCTAAGTGCGTTGCAAACCTGCTGTGGGAAAGGCTGCTTCCTTTTTTTTGCCCTGTTTTATTCTCTTCTTTCTGCTGGTATTTTATCTCAAAATGCTAACTGTTCATGTTTCTCACCTAGTGAAAACCCAAGGTACACCAGATATAGATGTCATAATGTTACAATGCTGCCTTCATTTAATAGGTCCTGTCTGCCAAAGTGATTTGTTTTTGTGAAATGGTTGTTTTTCTAAGGGTATTTGTGATCATCTGCATACATTCAAAGATAAGGAGTCACTAGGCTGCTTTATCACAAGTACACCAAAGCAATTTCTCATATCTGTTCATCTAGTTTTCCTCCTTCTCTTCTTAACCAAATTAAATGCTCTTTTTCCCCACCATGTTGGTTCCGTCTGCTTAGAGGATTGCAGAGACTGCCATTCTTTGTTTGAAGCCAAGGTCGATTGTGCTGCTCTGTTTAGGTCTAGAGGATGACAATTTATGTGCTGTGGAATTTTTTAGGAGATCACTGGATGTGTTAAGCAGTTTTACAACTTCGAGATAAGGGTCATTTTGCTGGTAGGAGCCTTTAGTGGGCATTTCTCTGTTTTAATGACAGCATTCTGGCGAGGTTCCTGTTTTAGCTCCTTACTGATGGATGTTTTTTTACTTGTCAAGTTTGATTTTTCTCAAAATGTTGTCATAAGTGTGTGTTAGTAAATTGGATGTTTATGGATATTTGAATAACAGGCTGTTCCTTGAGGGAACGAGCCATGGGCCTTCCTGATATAGGAAATATTTTCTTCATGTAATTCCACAGACTTCATTGAAGGCCCTTACTAGTGCTCCTTTGATTTCTTGTTCAGACTATTTGGTAGCGATACTAGATTTTGGGAGGTGTAACCATGATAAGGACTTCAAGATCACATATGTCTGTATATTGTTTCTGTTTCTTGTAAAATGCAGAACTTGTGATAGAAATGAGATAGTTGAAGAGAAGCAGTAAAAGCTGCCTTTTGAGAGCAAATACCAACTCTGGCTACTTAGATTAAATCTGAATGGCAAAATTCTTCTGGCTGGTGGTAAAATTCCATAAGTTAATCTTTAACTCTTGCTTGTAGTAGAACCGTGTCCGTATCTGCTGGACAGCAGTGGGAGCTGTTTGAAAAAGCCATGCAGTGCAAAGATAAGTATAGCTGAGACTGGCTGTGTGTCAGTCCTGAGAGTCCTGGCAGGCTTTTAGCTCAGGGAAAGGGATTTCAGCATTTGGAACAAGGAAAAAGGAAGTGGCTGGCTAGTAGGACTTGGGATGAAGAGTCACATGCTTTTCAGTGTTCCTCAGCTGACAGCTTAGGTGTGGTTTTGTCATGAAGAACTCTGCATTGCATTTCCTGGTGGGCTGCTCCTGAGACTGAGCAGATGCCATTCCCAGGTGTAAACTGAAGGATTCACTTTTTCTGTTTTCTTCCCTAATGCTTTAATTTATGTGCAGCTCTCCATGGCTGGTGGAATTTGCGGGCATGTTAGACAAATACTAAAGCTGTGGGGGTAAGTTAGTGGTGGTAGAATCTGGTACTTTGAGCTGTTATGAGATGATGCAGCCAATTTGCTTGTGAAGAACAATGTGCTTTGCAAATTGTGTTCGTTTAAGAATTATTTGTGTGTCCGTGTATTCTCTAGAATGGCATATGGCATTGCAAGGCTGGTCACAGCAATGTTGTGCTGTTCTCAATATTAATCTTTTAGGCATATGCTTTTTGTTTTGATGGAACATGATTGTAGAAATAAAAGTAAGAGCCTATTCATAATTTTTATTAAAGTAGCCATGTGACAAAGTGCCAGCTATTGGCTTTCTGCCTGCTGTACCTTCAGTGGGAAACAAAATGGATTATTTTCTGAGGTGAGTGTTCTGAGAGTTGAGAAAAGCATAACAAAGTCAACAAAAGCTTTACTTAGTGGTTGTCTGACCTTTATATACTCCAAGCTAGAAGGAGGATGCTGAAAAAGGCTTGTGTCATGGTTATCTTAATGTCCATGGTTAAGTGCAACTGCTCTTTGACTTCCTGCTCTGTGACGTTTTAATAATTGGCAACCATGTGAAATCTGCAGCATTACAGAAATAGTTCAATAATAGATGTCTTATAAAAAAAATCCTTTCCTTTTTATGAGCTTCAGTAATGCAGGGAAGGAAGTTGCTAGGTATCTTAGGCTTGATTTGTTAGGTATTTCTCAAGGGGCAATTTTCAAATACATTTTTGGTATGGAAGAGGAAATTTAAATATAAATACAATATTATTTAAATATAAATACATACCAATTATTTGTTCTCTTTTTAGATCATCCCCCAGAAACACAGAGTGTGATTTGCTAAAGCCTCATTTCTTTCTATTAGGATTTTTCATAGGTGCTTCTTCTGGAGTTCTTATATCAAGCAGGACTGTAAAGAAAGAAAGTCAATAATAAAATGTTAAAACTTTCTGGGTTACAAAAGAAATCTTTGATTCAGTAGGAAGTGACTTGTTGCTGAAGTATTTGAGGAGGTGTCTATTGGTTTTAGTTACTTTGTCTGTAAAACTCTTGTAAATTAGCCTTGAACCTATGCTCTAGAGTTTAAGGGTGGAATGTGTTCTGTCTTGAAGGCAAACCCAATTTTAAGTTAAGCTTATCCTTGATGGACAGCAAGAGAAGCTGACCGAGTTTCAGAGCCCTGGCATTACTGTTTGTGTCCCAAACACCCAAGCAGCGCGTGATGCTGTTGAAAATGCCAGTTGTGTCAACTGATTTGGAAGGACT
This sequence comes from Ploceus nigricollis, assembly GCA_013399945.1. Taxonomy (NCBI): domain Eukaryota; kingdom Metazoa; phylum Chordata; class Aves; order Passeriformes; family Ploceidae; genus Ploceus; species Ploceus nigricollis. The sequence continues at coordinate 1,195,367 of VXBC01010289.1, read as the reverse complement.
TCAGGGTACAGGTCAGTGTGGGCAAAGGGAGGTGATGTACAGGACCGTTGGAGATAATACTCCACAGTCTCAAGTACTCAGATAAGGTCAGGGTTGATGTAGCAGTACAGCTCTGCAGGACTGTGAATAACCAGGACACGTGTTGGGTTGGGGGCAGCAGAGCCTTAGAATGCTGTTGGAAAGGTGGTACAAGATGCTCTCAAAGCACATTAGGTTTTCATTCCTTCATGTAAGCCCTTTCCAGCTGACTTTTTCTGGACCAGTTAACTGGATCAAACAGCTCCTTGTTACACATCACAGTAAAGTCATTGTGAGAAACAAAGCATGATCGCAGAACCCATGACTGCTTTCCTCTGAAAACTCATGTCTTGGCTCTGCTTCAATAGTTCATTATTATACAAGTGCCTGAGGGCTTATCTGCCTGCAAGACTCACATGAGTGTTTTTGTAGGCTAAGGCCATCCTTGAAAAGGCACAATTCCACATTCCTGTTCTTTTAGCAGTAAGTGTGATGTGTCCAGTAGTTCTTGCACTACCACCAGAAATCACATTACGTTTTGAGAGACTATCACATGTAGACATTAAAACTTCCTTAAAGCTCAGTGCTTCCTTCCTGTTTTGAGGTAGCACTTTCTCATTTCAAGCTGAAGGGACTCATGAATTGGACAGTAATGGAAGTAATGTCTTTGTAATAAATGAACAGTTCATAAGCATGTTATTTGTTACAACATTCAGAGTCACAGGTAACAGTGGTGGTATTTGGGGTTGACCAAAGCATAGTTGCATAATTCCTGTCGTAGAATGGCATTTAGTCATGCAAATGATGGAGCAATTGAGAATTGCTGGCACTTAAAATTAATTACTAGGCAAACATAAAAAGGAAAGGTGGGGGATATACTCATTGCTGCTGCTTGCATCCGAGACTGCTTCTTCAGGGGATGTGACAGGTAATAGACCAGTACCAATATATTGTGCTGCTTATGGTGATCCAGTTGCTAAGCAAACATGCAGGATGTGTATGTTAAAACTGCTTCTCTTCAGGGATTGCCCAACAGTCTTTATTCATCTTTGAACTTTTGATTTGTTTGTACTGAAATCTTGGATCGTCTGGTAAGTTGTCTAGAGAATTGATTATATTAGGAAGCAAGTGGTCTGCTAGTGAAAACCAGTTCTGCTTTCTGTTGGAAATGTTGAATAAGGAAGCCATGCAACTGGGGAGGTTTTAAACTGCTGGATGTAAGGCTTTGTATAGAAATATTACCAGCACTCACTGTACATAATGTAGTGTGTGTAACGTTGGAGCCAGATTTTCTGTCTGGTGTATACTTGCAGTATGGATGAAGTAGGTTGTATAAATTACAAGCCTTCCCTCCTCCACTGGAGTGCAATGAATGTCAGATTTGAAGCTGTCATGCTGGTGCTTTACAACTCCAGTGACACAGGATCCTAAGATAAACTCAGCCTTCATTTAGGGAAATTTTTAGGCTTTAACAACATGCCATGAAGTGAAGCAGAGAAAATGGAAATGGATTACAGGAAGTCTTCTGCGTTCCTTGCTGTTTTCGTGCTGTAATATTTATGTTGTAGAGGATCTCTCCCAAGCTCTGATTTCAAACTCCCATGTGGACCAAAAGCAACATTTTATATGGCTTGACAAAGGTCCCTTTTCACTAACTCCAAGTGACCTGAGGCAGATTAACATGCAGATTAATGTATTTGACAGTAATAAATCAACTTTAACAAGTACCAAGGCAGAGATTTGTTTGGCAGAGAGTTTGGATAAGATATGGTATTTAGAGTTAAGTTGAACATTTTGTAGAGAATGATATAGTGGAGATGGTTGAAAATTTCCTGCTTTCCTTGGTTTTGTGCTGATGCATCTTTATGCAATTTAGCTGTAACTGTGTGGAGTTTAAGTCAAAGTTATCTGGGTGAGTGAGCCTACAAAAATGGAAGGGTGTTAATTTAGATGATTGCATGCATTTTGTCATCCAGTGTGATGTAAATGTTTACAAGCTGCTGCGTAGGACACGTACTCTTTGGATGTTTTCCCCTCTCTATGTAAATTCATTACGTAGTTTTTTGTTTTCTTGGAGAAACAGCCTTCATGTTGATTACACATCTTTCTTTAGGAATCTTGGACTGTAACCTTCCCAAGCTTGAATACAAACATCAAGGAAGGAATTTGAGGTGAGAGAAATTGATCTGTGCTGCCTCACAGGTAGCACAGCTGTTTGTCAAGGGAGAGCAGGTGTGTTGGGGAAAATTATTGCAGTGGTTAAGATAACTGCTGTGTGTTACTCCATGTGGGAGGTACAAGATCAGTCTGTTTCGTTCTATGTTGTATTTCTCAGAAATGAGGCTTCTGAGAAATTTGAATGTTTCTGTAACAGTGGAACATCCACATTGGAATTGATTGTTGAGATGAGCTGCAGGAGAATATAAACCAGTCAGAGGCAGGACTGGAAGATGTCATTCTTTTCCCCTTCAGGAGGAAAACTGTAGCAATGAATTTTTGAAGGGTTTATTTTGTTTGTTTTCAATTTTGTCAGTTTGGGTTGGGTTTTTTGGTGTTTTTTTTTGTATGGGGTGGGGTTTTTTTGGTTAAGTTTTTCTTTTCCATTTGCACCTACTGTTCTGACTTTCGTCAGTGGAAATCAGTGACCTCAAATTGCTGTGTGACAGTTTAAACACTATCCCTGAAAGAAGTTAAAAATCATAGTTAACAAATTTTATCTAATCTGTATAGAAGAACAAAAACTGAGGCATACTGAGTGTTTTGATTTCTTTAAGTGTCTGAAAAAAAGCAAGTTAATTTCATTGAAACTTGAAATTCCAGGAGAGCTTTAACATAAACTAGTAAAACTACGTCTGGCTCAGGATTCTGCTTTCATTGTGGAGTTGCTGCTTAGGCTTCTGCCTCCTGAGACTCTCTGAGCACCCTCTTGTGTGTAATCCAAGCAGGCTGTGTGATACCCACCCTGCCTCCAAGCCCTGCTGCACAAACATCTTTATGTTCTTGTGCTTCACTTGCTCAGTTTTCTTGCCCCTGTGTGTCACCCATGCTCAAAGTGACAAGACCTCCCTGAAGCAGAGAGACCAAGCAGCTTTGGGCTGGTTGTGCTCAGCAGGCTGTGTGTGTCACTGCTGCTGAGGTGTGGGGAGTGTGAGAGCTGTGCCTGGCCGTGTTCGTGGCACGGGTCACTGAAGTGTCCCTGGCTGCGGGATGAAATCCTGACGTGTGGCTGCCAGATGTGCCAGGTTGCAGCACCTCTGACTGAGCCTTTGACTGTGCTCTGTCCCTGACCTTTCTGGTTGTACCCTTCGAGTCTGAAACCTGGCCAAGCTGCAGGGCCACCCGGCCAAGCTGACCATTCAGGGGAGAGGGCAGAACCCTGGCAGCTGTAGGGTTTTTCCTTCCCCTTCTCCTCTTGTGTAAGTCTCTGGCCAGAGGCTCTCAGGGTAGTGCCTGCTGGCTTCTTGGATGCCTTTGGGGAGCTGTTGGTATTCTTAGGGTGCTTTGCCTGGTGTCCCTAGGAAATTTTCTGTTTCAGCCCTCATCCTTTCTTCTACAGAGTTTTTTGTTTTCTGTCTCATAATAATTTGACTTCCTTCCTGTTTTATTTTGTTTGTATGCATTAGGCTCTTTGCTGTCCTTCCTCAGAGAGAGCTCTTTTAGGGAGTTTTTAGTGAGGATCCATCCCCTAAGGAAGAAAGTAGCTTCTAAGCAGGAATGTGCAAGCAGCATAAGACAGACATGCACTGGTATTCAGAGAGGTTTTTAGAGCTAAAGGTGGCTTCATGTGCTTGATGGATTTACACTGTATATTTGTCCATTTTCCCTGTGAATCTTCATTCTGTAGTAAAAGGTTCCAAGGTTTGCCTATTGCTGTGTCAAAACCAAATTTTTTGTGTTTGAGGTCACCCAGCCTGATCTGCTAACTCTGTGTGCCCTTACCTTGGTTGATGGGCAGTGGTTGGTATCTTCACTTTTTTTACTGTTGTTTGGGGTGGTGCTGTTGTTGTAGACACACAGATTAGGAAACCTTGTGCTGTGTTGAAATCTTAACTGCAGTTTTGAGTGGTAACCTCTGGTTTCACATAAAGCTTTCCTTCTTATCACAAAGGAAACCTTCTCTCAAATAATTTAGTAAATATGTAAAATGTGATGTAAAACTTATGAACTATTACACATTAACTAGCACATATTAAAAATAGAAATTGGATTTTGTATTTCATGAGTTCAAGGCTTGTTTCACTTCTTACTTGTTTACTTAGCTACAGCTGCTTGCTTATCTGCATAGGTCAGGACTTGCCTGGTTATCTGGGCAGGTCAAAGGTCCTCCAAGGTTTTCCTTCTGCTTTTTCTCATGTATTAAATTCACAGCCCTGGTTATTGACTTTCTTTAGGACTTAGAGCCTGTCAGTGTCCCCTTTTTTTCCAAACTAACATGTGCCACTGCTGTGCTGTCAATATTGGAAGAGCCTTTCATGCTTTCCATAATGGTGTACCTGGGGATACAAGTGGGTAAGGCAGTGGTTTTGCTCTGTTCAGATCTGACCCCCTGTATGGAGTTCTCAGCCAGAGAACTCAGCTGAGTACACCTTTGGCATACAAACTAGTGGCTGGCTTCTGTATGTAGCACTCAGTCTCTGCTGAGAAGCTTGGCCTGTGTCTTCTGTCTGTCTGTCTGTGCACATCAGGTGAATCTAAAGAACTGTATTGCATCTTCATCACACCCATGGATATGGTAGCTTGTCTTCACATCAAAATTACATTAGATAGCTTATTTTTCTTACAGAGAGAGAGAGCAAACTCATCCTAGAAAGAGGTTCTTTATTTGCTAACTCCATTGACAGTAGGTGTTGTCAGCCTAAGGTATTTTTTTCTTCTTTGCAGAACAGTTTATCTATGTAGTTCTACATGTATTAACACCCCTTACAGATGCAGTTGGGCTAGGGCAAGAGTACCTTCAGTAAGTATTTGAAAATTAGGACAAATAACTATTCAGTAGTTTGCTGACCCAGTTCTTGCTTTCGGCTCGTGTTCCTTGTCTGGGCCCTTGTCCAGGAAATCAACTGAAATTCCTACCCTTCCTACTCTTAAGTTTGTGAAGGCTTATCGACTTGGCCATGTTTCCTTCCTGTTCTTAAAGTTTCTTAAGGAAATGGAGTGTCCTCTATGATATCTAGAGATTCTTTCTGCAAAGAGAAGGCAGAGACAGTGAATGCCAGGCTCACTGGTTTGTGTTTAGGTGCTGTTGTAGGAATGTGGATACGTGTATGAAAGGCTCTTAGGTACAAAACAACACTGACAGGTCACCCCAGCAAAGAGTTCCCTCTCTGGGCAATGTTACCAGTTCAGGTGGCCCATTTGGTTGCTTTTCCTGGGGCTGTTTCAGAGCTTGTAATTCTATTGTAATTTTCCTGTAACACTTTGAAGACAACAATGGATGGAGTCTTGCATTCCTTCACCTTTGTTGTTATGTTCTTGTTTATGGTCAAAGAGGAAGCACCCCTTGTGCATGTGTCTGTTTATAAAAGTAAAATGTGTGCAAGTACGGCCAAGAATTTATTGCTGGTACAATGGAAATCTTAACAGTGTGACTCAGTTTTTCTTTCCTAACGTCTGACTAATGATTCTAAGAAGAATGTTGCAGTTACATACATGAAAATGTTGCCAAACGCAGCTAAAATTGTAACACATGGACTTTCTGGTTTCTGTCCCTTCTCTGTGATTTATTTTCACCCTTCCGTTGCTGCTCTGGGTCTTTAGGTCAGCAGCTTTGGACTACTGGAGAGGGTAACAGAGGTTATCAGCCCTAGGAGTTATTTGTTGGGGGGAGTATGATCTGGATGCTGCCTATTTCTTCCTCTCTCTAGGATCCACTTGAGTTTCCTTGGTGTCTTTGCTAATATGCTTTTATTCCTCTTTTCTTTCTTCATTGGTATAAAGCTTCAGGTTATCTCTGAATTTATTATATATGGTGTGCCCTTTATGTAATGTTAGTTACAGTTTCTTTGTTACCCCTAAAGCCAGGTTTGCCCAGCTACAGGTCTGCATTTTTTAACTGTGCATTAATGGGTTCTTTAGCTGTGGGGTCTCCTGGTGGCAAGGCTGTGTCCTGTCTCCTATCCCATGCCTGTACTCCTGTGCACTGCATCCTCCTCCTCCACTGTTGTCATGCTAGGCTGGTATTTCTCAACATCACTGTAAATTCCTCTTTCTGTGGAATATAACTAGAGGTTATATCACACCAAGGTAAACAAAAATAAATGGCACCTGGGCAGTTGGAAAAGCTGCTGTCACAGCTAAACTGCATAAAAGCTGAAGTTCTTACAGAGGAAGCCTGCTAAACCTCAGTGCTGGCCTTGTGGCTCGATGGGGAGCACATGGGCTCCTGCTGGCATTGCTGCATTTACAGGGCAGCATGGTTATGGTTTTCCCCTCATTCCATGTCCCCAGATCCCTGCGTGTCACTTGCAAGTCTAGGAAGGGTGTTGCTGACCCTCTTCTGACTCCAGGCTCTCAAGCAGGAGTAAATGATCCTGGAGCAATCCTGTCTTTCCTATCTTACCTTGCCTTGTGGGGACCTGTGTAGGTGTGAGGGTAGCCAGTAGTGTTTAACTACGATGTACATCCAGCATTGCTTACTGGAAATGCTTCACATAGTGCTGTGTTTTCTTTTGTGAATTTCATAATTAGAGTAAATGCTGTATTCTACACATGATTAAGGCAACCTGGGTGTCCAACTTTTTCTGTTTATGTGAAATTAAGCCTTTATTCTTGTTTTGTAATAAGAGATTTTCATAAGTGTAAACTTTGTGTCTGTTTCCCTTGAGGAATTTTTTGCTTAATCTGCTGTTGTTGGAGTTTTATGTTGTAAATTATCTTCTGTAAATAGTTTGACAGAAAAAATTAATCTTTATTTTTCTGTGCTGGTTGTCACTAATCCAATGTTACAGCCAGTCCTCATTGTGCTTAGCAAGCAGTGTAGCTCTGTCACAAAGGGCGGATGGCAATTACATGCTTCAAAGTAGGGACATGATATTTTTTTGCACTGAAAGTATTAGAAGGTAGGTGCTCCTCACTGCCCAGCTCATTTTTTTTTTCTTCAATTCCATTGTGTGTTTGAGGAGTTTTTCTGGTTTTGAGGGTTTGGGGTTTTTTTGAGTTGAAAGAGATGTGGGTTACACACGTACACCCCCCATCCCAAAATGATTGTCTGAATGCACCAATAAGTGGTGTTAAATCATGGAAAACATCTAACATGTATATTCACAAAATGCTTCCTGATTACTTGGAAATGATCTTAAACTGTTTCAGTCTTAGAATTTACACTGGGACAGCTGTACTGGTTAGACCACAGACTGCAGCAAAAACCTCTGTGGGGACCACAGTGGTACTAGCAGAAAGTATTTTGGTCAAACAAGCCACAGCAAGATGACATTTTGTGTGAGTCTCTTGGTCCTGGACCTGCAGATGTGTTCTAAGTTCAATCTGCAGCCCTACTTCATTTTAGCAGTATTCTCATAAGGAGACTTGGGTGTTTTGAAATCTCTTTAGTCATAGGACAGTAGAAAGTAAAAGATTAACTTAACATTTCTGCTTTTAAATTGCATCAGTGGTGTCTTACAATATCAGTGTCCTTGGTCTTGTTTCAGAATTCAATATAATTTTGAACTATGTTACCAGGAAATAAATTTGTATCTGAAGGAGTGGCACTAAATGTAGAGGAGACTAAATGTTCACATCAGCTTTTCCTAATTCTCAACAATATTTGTCTTTTAAAACCAAAATTATTCTCCGGCTATTGCATTAAGGAAGTAAAGTAATTAATAAGTAGCTTTACCTGGTCTTATGTGGAACTTCAGCCACTTGTCTAAATCTGCTTCTAACTGGCATAAATTAGATACAGTCTAGTTATGGTGGATCTGCTTCTTTTCCTTGAATTTTGGTTGTTAAAAAGGAATCTGAAAGATGACGCACCACTTTTTTGACCCTAGACTGATACAATTCTGTGGATGTGGATGCTATTTCTACAGTGTTCCTGTAGCATTTTTGCTACAGAAAGGCAGCAACTTTAGTTGTCTGACTCATGGCTAAACAACATTGTGGCTTTTGAGGAGAGGGATATGTGCTGTTTTCAGCTGAAGAAATGCCATTGCTGAGGGCAAGTGAAGCAGTAACTTTGCTTCATTCTTACTTTTTTACTGATATGGGAATGCAAACATTTTGTAAGCCAAACTTGTCCACAAAACAAAACACTGATGAGCAAGCTCACAACCTCACAAGTAAAGCTTATCAAGATTATCAATAAAACTAGAGAGCACGTGCTTCCAAAAACTGAAAAGAGTGTCAGCATTTTACAACCCAGCCTCTATTAAAATCAGTGCTCTTGATAAGGTGTCTGGTTTGCTGTGCCAGGTGTGATCTGCCCCTGGTCAACAGGTTGTAATAAAGGCTATGATGTGTACATATATAACAATTAAAGGTTAGGGCCAACAGGTAACTGCCAGTTTTCCATAGGTTAGGAAAATACTGCCTATAAAATACACAGTTAAAGCTTTGGGGTGGGGTGCTGCCCTCTGTCACTCTGTCCACGCTGTTTCCCCAGCAGTGCTTTGAGCCGGTGCAGTTTACGTGTTTGACAGCATTTGCGTCTTTCGTGGCAAGTGATGATCCCCTTCCCCTCCACTGGTTAATGTTTTCCACAGTCACCTGGAAGGGCTTGTGACAAACATCAGAGTGCCTGTGGGTAGGCAGCTGGGAGAAGTGGAGCTGTTTATTGCCCAAAGAGGGGAAAGTGGAACTGCCCCCTCTGGGCACCAGCCAGGCCTTAAATCTGCACAACGATGGCACCTAAATAAAGAGATGGCCACGCAGGCCAGTAAGAAGCACTGAAGGCAGCTGTCCTAATGATTTGCTGTTGGAAGTTTGCAGCCTGAAATGTGCATATTCCTCTTTGGTTTTAAAAGCATGGCTGCAGTGTTTGTTTTTGTACAATTGCTCCAGGCCTTGGAGCATTTTCTGGAACAGTAAAAGATCTTGATTCAGTTTTTAGAGATTGAAACTCAGCCTTCCTAGGAGGAAGGGTTGGGGTATGGTTGCCTGTGGACTGCTGCTATCTTGGTGCCCTTTACATTCCCATGCAAAGATTCTCTCTGTAGAGGGGTTAAAGGAAGGTAACCTCAGTTTACATGGTGTATCCTCATGGTGTAGCTCTGGATTTTAGTGCCTGCTCCAAATACTTTTGTTTCTTCATCTTCACCCAACAGTTTTGTGAATTGGATTTCTTTGAGGCAGTAGTTAAAAGGATATATTCTGAATTTTCACTTAAGAGGAAAGTGATGTTTAATTTCAGTCTTTCACTTGTAGACAGTCTGTGATCCCAAGTGTTACTAACATAGAAGAGCTGCATCTTTCTGTTGTTGGCAGCCATGAAGCAAGTTGCTGTGAGTAGCATGCCATAGAAATAAAATCATAAAAGAGCAAAAGATGGGATTTTCTCACTTTGGAGAAGTCGAGCCACTTAATGAAAAATGAACCAAAAGCAAGTTTTCAGATCTGGCCTGTGGATATTTGTGGAATGTAATGTGAAAAGAACTTGAACTTCTGTTCTCAGTTTTGTACTGTTTTTGTGACAATTCACTTGGTTTTGGTTTATTGAAGAGTAGAACTGATTTACAGCAGTCATCCATTCTGTAAGGACTGGACATTGTGCTCTGGGGGTGGCCAACCTCTGACATAACTCTTAACTCAGTTTAAAAAAATGGGGTCTGATTTGCAGTACAAATTGGACAAATGTTGTAACAATGTAATGGGATCCTCTGAAATGGAAGCATTTCGATAATGCAGGCAGGCTGCTGGCTTGTTCCCTTTCTTTGAATCCGAATGCATCAGAATGTGCTTGATTGTTCGCCTCTGCAGCCTGCTGTGAAATAGCTGGGGCTGAAGCGTCCAGTGACAGTTTACAAGTTAAAAAGACAGCTTTTTGGCCACTGACCCTCTGCGGGAGTCTAATCTTTGTTTTGTAGATGCCTCTTTATCTAGGGAAATTACATCAAGAAAAGAGGTGTTGGATTACTTCCTCATTGTTCCTCTTTGTTAAAGATGACCTCCAAAGAATTTTTACAGGCTGATTTGTACTTTTCCTTTAGGGTACATTGGGAAAACAAAGTCTACTGTGAGAATTTCCTTCCCCTCCCATTCATACGAACCCTTATTTGCTTTGTTTTTGACTGTAGCTTTAGAGAATATTTGGAATGTTAACTGTGGATGTTTAACTCCTGAATTGAAAAAGCTCAATCGTTGAAAGACTGTTAAATAAAATAAAAAAAAAAAAAAAGAAGATAGAAGTCCCTTATTTCAAGTTGACATTACAATATTATTTGTGAGGGACTACTTGTGACAGAGCCTCCCTACCAGAAGATAGTAGTAGAAATACAATGTGCCAAGAGAACTGCATTTCAATTAATATACCTTATTTCACTCAAGGTAGCCAGAATCAACTGTTCCATAGGCACAAAATTCCCCATCACCCTATAAAGGCTGTGTTCTTATCCCAGTCAGTCTGTCCATGGGTTGTAGTGGAGGTGCTCTGCCATTTGTACCTGTGCTGACAGTTCTGGGAGGGGATTTGTGCCTATTCTGTTTCTGAGGCCTTGCCTAAACATCTTGGGATTTGGTGAAGTCTTAGTTCAGTCAGCTTTGCCATTCCACTTGAATGGTTGTAGCTGTCATTCACATGGACACAGGCAAGGCAGAGTTTGCAGGTTGATACAGCTTCTCTTATAAGATTTTTCGGGCACTCAAGCCCTTCATTAAATATTAAGCATTAATGAATGTTCTGAGAAATGTGTAGCCTGAAATTTTCATGATAGTCTTTTGTTCTTTTGATAACCTAAGGTCTGTTAGGGGGAATGAGCTAATCTTAGGAGGAGTCATCCACTGTGTATACATTGTTTATGCTGCTTTAATGGCTGCTTTGGGAGAGGATCAGCAAGGAAAGAGCATACAGTGGATGCCATTGCCTACCTGAACAGGAAAGTTTCTGCCAGTAAGGCAGTTGAGAGGGGATTGTAGGGAGAAGCAATTGTCATTCTTCTTCCAAATACCAGCTACAACCAGAATTAAATACCTTTTGAGGATCATTCTGATGCTGCTTACAGGAAAGAACATACTGATAAGAGTAGAGTACTGGAGAGATTGCTTTGTTTAGGGGTAGTGGGAGGTAGTCTGACCATCCAGGGCTGTGGAGTGGTCAGGGAGTGAACAGGGAGTGACAGATCTTTTAAATTTAATTACAAACACTACCATTAATGTGTTTTCTTTGTTTTACTGCCATATGTCATCATTTAGCTGAGGCAGTAAATCAGTCCTTGTGCCAGGTGAGTTCTGGGAGGTTGGAGGGGCTGCAGTGCTTATCCTAGGGAGTGTCCTACAGAGAATAATAGCATAATGGTGCTTAAGTTTGTGTAACTAGTCTTTCCTTATCGTCTTTAGGAGTGAAGCAGTGTCCCAAATATGCTGTAGTTGTGGGTGTCGACTCCTGTGACATTGCACAACTGCAGTGAATGCTGAAATAATGCTGCCTTCTGGTTCTCTTTGGAAAGATGGCAGGGCTGAGCCTCACACTGGCACTGACTGTCCTCCCGTGGGGTTGGCTGTGCTGAACCGGGTGGAGGGAGCAGCTGGGGCTGCTCCTAGGGCTGTGTGGCAAGGCAGCAGCACACTGAATTGACTAAAGCCTCATTTTGTGTTTATAGGCTGTGTTTAGAACCCTGCTTGCATTAAACTGCTAAGTCCTTTCTAGAAGCTGATGGAGCATTTAGAAGTTTCTGTATTAAAAAACCCAACAGACCAAACTCTGTAGATGCTTTTCTCAGCTTATTTTAGGCACAGCAGGAACTCACTGATTCATCTACATGCTGATATTATGTATGCAATCATTAAGTAGATTTTAAGTCATAATGGCAACTTCCTCTTTAAATGGAAGCTAATTTTAATGAAATCTTTAATTTGCATGCTACAAAAAATGTTGAAGGACTTCATTTTTGAGATTGATAATCTCAATGAGACACAAAACAATGCTTTCCAAGACCTCAAATGTTCTATAGCTTTCCATTTTCTAGGTTTTGTTTTTGTGAAATGTGCAGTCTTAGACAGAATGGGGCAGTAAGTGTCCTCACAATGGTTCAACCATCATCTTCTGGTTAGATTCTACTGACCATATTTAGATTTCCTAATTTCTTAGAAAAAGGTCATCCTTCACTGAACTGTGAGTCATAGAAACTTTATGATAGAACTTAAAGACCACCTATGCCTTTCCTGTTCATAATCTTCACTGCTTTCTTTCATTTGTGAACAAATATTTCAGGCTGTTTGCACGTCTGTGTTGGCACTTTCAAGTTGCATTCAGTCAGTAGTACATTTTTAAAAAGAAGTAAAACCCAGTAGTGGTGCTTTTGGATTAGCTTTTACCTTGCTTACCTTTGCATGCTCATTTAGGGCAAGCATATTTAGCACTGTGAGGATCCTGCATGAATGACATGGAAACATCTTAGTTCACTGAATAATCCCACTGTCATTTCAAGAAACAACAAATTCTATTTCTGCAGAGCTCTGAAGATCAGCTCTACTGCTCAATGCAAATCTGACTCGCTGGAGGTGAAATGCATCTTTTATTTTGAACCTTAGTGAATACTTGGCAGCAAGTGCTGGTGAAGTAAATCCTCAAGGCCTGATGTAAATTGGCATTGCTCTAACTTCTTTTATTAGGAGAGCCTTTTGCAAGCATCTTGGCCAAATGTGGTTCAGCCTGTTGTGTGGTTGTACTGTGTCCCAGAGCATTGCTCCCACAATGTCACAGAGGTGATGTAAGGACAGGTATTAGGCAACATTGGTGGTAGTGCAGCACACAGTGGCAATGCTATTGCTTCAATCTGGCTGAAAGAAGAACCAGTAAAACTTGCTGGTTAAACGTCTCATGAAATTGCCCAATCTGTGGAACTAACTAGGGTTGTTTCTACTGACTACCTGTTTGAAATGTGAGGAGTAGCAGGCAGGGGGGTGTGCCTGTGTGTAACTGTTGTTTATAAACAGCTGCTCTGCTTGCTTGCATTTTTCTGGTTTTAGCCTAAGCTTCAAATTGGCTCAGTGTACTTATGGTGGTCTAACCCTAGTGGGCAACTAAGACCCACACAGCTGCTTGCTCACTCTGCCCCAGTGGGATGGGAGAGAGAATCATAAAAGAGAGAATCTGTGGGTTCACATAAAGACAGTTCAATAAGTAAAGCAAAAGTTGTGGATACAAGCAAAGCAAACCAAGGAATGCATTCACCACTTCCCATGGGCAGGCAGGTGTTCAGCCATCCCATCAGGAAAGCCAGGCTCCATCACGTGTAATGGTTACTTGGGAAGAGTATTAGCTCTACCCCAGCCCAAACCAGCATAGTGCTCTACTGAAATTGTCTCTTATAGGTTGCTTTTTAAATTAAGATGTCCATTAGCTTCATTTCAAACTGTAGTAGTTGTTGTTGCTGACTCTTTTCTTTCTTACATCGGTTTTACCAAATGGCAGTGTGATTATGTCTTCATGTTTCTTGCGTAAAAATAGAATTGTGAATTGGCTGCTTGCAATGTGACAAAAACAGTTAAGAAGATTTCAGTTCTGTGGCTTTCTGAATATTTGTTCCTGCTCTTAAAATCTACTTGCTCAACTCCTTCACTGAGCTTCCTGTGTAATGTTGCTAAAGCTCCTCTTAATTCTCCGGTGGCTCCTGTGTTTACCAAGTAAACAGCTGTGGCCATTTTAGATGTTGCTTCTCAGATGGAGGTTGCTGACCCTGCAGTGAAGGTAGCAGGAAGGTGGGGATGCCATCTGCTCTGCTGTCAGATTGTCACCTTACCGTCCTGGGTGATTAAAGCAGTGTGCCATACTGAGCTCGGACAACTTGAGGTATCATTTAGTTCTGCAGAGTCTGTTACCTGCTCATTAGCAGCTCTCTCCTCTGAGGATTGCCAGGCAGCTGAGGGGGTATAATATTACAAACTGCTGCAGCAAAATTAACTATAGCCCATTTGTCAGAGCTGAGAATTATCTTGCAGTGATCATATGTAAATGAAATGAGTTCCTGTAAGGACAGAATACATTATTTATTGGCTTTTTGGAGGTGACATTTTATTACAGAACTGCCAATATCAATTCCCCATCTTATATTTTTAATTTTCCCTCCTACATTATGACAAATTTCAGCATCTTTTATTGGGCAGTAAAATTCCAATTTAATTATGCATACTGGCAAGTTAAAACTTGTTAGATGGGTTGTCTTAATGTGATGTGTTAGTCACATCAGAGCACTTAGGTGCTACAAATGACACCAGGTGATTAGTGCAAAACTAAGAGATTATAATTCAGAGTGATTCCGAAGCCTCAGCTGTGGCTTCACTCTCATGATACATTCTGATGCTTTCTGGCACTCAGACTGCAAAGTTCTCTGGAGATTGTGCCTCCCAAGGCTGCCAGTGTCAAACAGGTCTCTCTGAACTGGCTGCTGAAGTGGCACCACAAAGAGGGTGTACAAAACAAATGGGTAACCAATAATACTCTTGATGAGGGCTCATATTAACAGTTGTCATCAATTTTCTGTAAATTTGATCAAATCTTTAGCATTTTGAGTTAAATTTACCCTGAATCCTTTTTGCAGTGTTGTAAGTGTAAAAGACAGTTACTTTTCTGAGTAGAAATCATGGGTTATTGTTTTCTGGGGGATTTTCCTGTTTCTGATTGCTCTGATGGAATGAACAGCATTTAAATTTGTCTGCTCTAATTCCTTGCAGAAGTAAAGATACAAACCCATTCCTGGCAGTGATTGTGACCATGTTAATTTAAGCAAGGGAAGCATAATCACACCGTGTACTACTACCCTCCTTGCAGTCTGTCTAAAATTAGTTGCTGCTTGAGCTCTGCGTGAGTTTTGCTTGATTGCTGTTACTAGTCCTTAATGTCCTAGTTTTGGTGAAACCTAGTCTGGATGACTGAGCTTGGGTATGAGCTTCAAACCTGCAAAAATACAATAATTATAGAGTACCTGTGATAAGTACTGTATTTCTAAATAATATTAACAGCCTGCTGCTTGCAGTTTTGTAGAAATAATTCATAAAAATTTACTGTGGTTTTGTAGATTTACTGTTTTTTGAAGCTCACTTTCTGTCACCTTTCAAAGTTGTGTTTAACTTGTGTTAGGATATGAAACTGTTAGTGGTCTCAAGATGAGAATTCATCATCCAGCAGTGTAGAAATGTGTGTAATTGATCCTGTGGGATTTTGGGCACATATAAAACCAGTTGTCATTGCTGTTTGGTAGCTTGTAAGCAAGCTCTTCCAGCCAACTTTTGCATTCTTCTTTTTAACTGCAGTTGAGTTACACAAACTTTGTGTTTGTCTTTCAGAGCCAAGACATAATCAGCCAAACTGAACCAGGAGGAAAGAGAATATTTGAGAAGGCCTCCAGCATCTCATGAACGAACCAACGGAACTCGATAATGCTGGTTCTCCAGAGCCAGGTCTGCGGCTCAGAAAAGGACACATGTCTGACACTGCAGCAGCACAGGCAGCCTTTGAGGAGGACAGCTCTCAACAGAGGCTTCTTCTAGTGGAGCCACCACTGTCTTCTGACCAGGAAAATGTAAGTCATGTGATTGATTACCTGTTAGGTTTTCTAGGAAAAATGAGTTTTCACCTAAGTGCTTCAGTGTTTTAATCTAACTTTGGAAATGTGGACCATGAGCCTACAGCCTTTTAATGCCTGCTAAATAACTGTAATAACACCAGAAAGATTCCAGGTGAATAAATGTATGGGAACATGGGTGACAAGACTGGGTGTAACTAGTTTTACCAGCTTTTATGTTTTTATTTTGTCCTCAAAGAAATGGGACTTGTACTGGTTTGTGTTCTGCTGAGATGCTGTTCATACAAAAAGATTTTTGTTCTGTAATTTTCAATTAATTGTAAGTGAAAGGAGAAGTATTGGCTCTGGCTGCATGTAATCAGAATCCTGGCTAATTGGTATCTTTTTGATGATTAGGACAGAAAAATCTGTTTGCAAGCATTCTTGCTGGAATTAGACTGAGCAGTGCATGATATCCTATCTCGGACAGTAGCCAGTAACAGACTCACAAGGAACAGCAAAAGGATGGGGAAGCCCCTGGTGTTACTTGCCTAGGACACTCTCCCAGTCTTTAGCAGTTGTTGGCTCACAGATTTTCTGAGCCAGTGGCAATGTCTGTAAGTTTTTGGTGCATGAACCTCTATAAATTTTAGCAGCCACAACATGCAGAAAGGCATCCACAGCTTTATTAGGTGTTCTACAAAGACAATGTCCAAGCACTGGACAAAAGTACCTTCTGGTTAGAGAGTTCCAGAACTGTAATTAATGCTTCTCCCAGGATATATTCAGATGGATATCAGCATAGTTAAGGAAGAAGCATTCATCTTAGGCTCACTATCCAATTTATCATGGATTAATGAGTTTACTGTATCAGCTCAGTCACAACAACTGTGTGGTTTTAGCCAGCAGCAAAAACATGCTGGTGCTGCTTAGTGTATGTTGGGCTGTGGCTGTAATTGCATTTGCCACAAGTTCTGGGTGTTTGCATGGCCCAGTGTCATGGATCAGCTGACATGAGAACTGGAATTTGCCTTCTCAGCCTGATGAGTTGGAGCCCTTACAGAATTTAGTTCCGAGCATTCTTGTATTGAGAAGTCAGGATTGGTATTCATGTCTAGTAAGCCAAGCCAATGCACTCACATTTGTACAGCTATAACTTCTCTAGAACATTCTCAGTATCCTGATAAGGGAAACACCCAGAGTCTTTTTCCATTTTGTGGAAGGTGGCGAAGCATGTGTTTAACGTGCAAAGTCTTGGCCAAAACTGGTTAGAAAAAGAAAAGTTGAGTTGTGCTAGCAGATATTTTGAATTTACGTGTTTATCTGTTGGTGTGTTTGGGATCATCTGCTTTGAAGGCTGTTTTCATTCTTGTCTCTGACTTTCCTGGTTGAATAATGAGAGTTACCTGTAGCCTGTGGATGGAATACCCAAGGTAAAAGTCCATAACTGATTATGTGCTTTAGTTCTTTCTGTACATTTGCTGAGCTAAACAGAAATTATCTGGGTGAATCAGTGTTTAATTCTAACATTTTGGCAATGAAACAGTTGAAATACTTTCATTCTCTCTTTCAGGCATTTGTAGCACATGTTGTCTTTTTTATTTTTTTGCTTTCATCCATACAACAAAAGTTTGTGTTTTTTTCATTTTGGCTCACTACAAATGTTTGGCTTTCTCGTGTTTGATTTCTCCTTCCTGGTCTTCTGAAGTGCTGTCACAAAAATTTGTTTTTGCCATTTGGGTCTTGCTGTTACATCTTAATCTGCATCACTTTCTCTGCCATATATGGCCCTGTGCTTTTTAAATTTCTTTTTTCATCCTTTTATTCCTGTCCTCTGTGATTTCTTGGTTTTGTTAGTATGATGTCTTTAAGTTGTTTTTTGTCTTAAAAGGCTGAATAATTAATGCTTCTAATGGATCATCCCAAAACACTTTGCTGTCAAAAGTACCAATATTGGCTTGCCAAATGGCCTTTATTATGTGATCTTCTGCAGTGTTCCAGATAATCTGGAAAAAAAAATTATGCTATACATCTTCTCTGCCTTGTGTAAGCCTCAGCACAGCTGTTGCTCAAATGTCAGCTGGGATTCACTCTTCTGCTCTGCTGTGCATTCTGGCTCTCCAACTGTCTCAGCAGAGCGATGCATTAGTTCATTAGCGTGACTTGTAAGTTCAAAAGCCTGATTTTCCTCTGGTCTGGGAGAGGTTCATGTTTAGATAACAGTAATATAAGGATATTGTTCTTGGCTAGGTGGCAATAGTGCTCAGGCACTCAACATAGCCTTATGAAGGTCTCAAGCAGTGCCCAC
Source organism: Ploceus nigricollis (assembly GCA_013399945.1). NCBI lineage: Eukaryota > Metazoa > Chordata > Aves > Passeriformes > Ploceidae > Ploceus > Ploceus nigricollis. The sequence goes on along the minus strand of VXBC01010289.1, from coordinate 1,177,388 downwards.
TCCATCAGTGTTCTAGTGCTGAGTGCAGCCACGATGGAGCTGATGGTAACAATTCCGTGTTGGATCAGGGAAGGCCATGAGGGCTGGTAGAACCACCATTGTCATTTAATATTCTTGCAGATCCTTCTACTTAGGAAAAGCTTTTATCATAGTAAGCACGTGTTCTAAAATGTACTGGGCCTAGGACTTGAGGTATTAGTGTAAAAATATGTATATTTTTATCCTGTGATAAGATGGCATTGTTTATTTTCCCAGTGCCTCCTATTACCGTGCTTATATCATTGCAGCTCTTATATAAAATCTTCTCCAAACTCTCCTAGAAAAGATTCCTTTCCCTACTTGTATATCCTCTTCCTGCTCCACTTGTAAGCAGTCTAAGCTCTTAAGAGGTAATAGTGATGAATTTTTGATGAATTATTTTAATAGTGTTTTCTAAGAAGGAAGGCATGGAATCATGTCATTATGTTGTTCAGAATTAATTTCCATCTTTCTCACAGCTTGCATTGTATTCTATGTACTTACAATTTTGATGGACCAATATATTGGTCCTCATAAGTAATAAAGCATTTTTTTGCTAAGAAAATGAAGATGATATTAAGAAATAAGATTTACTCCTAAAAGTTTTTTTCTGAGGTTTTTGAGACTGGCACCTACCTGGGAGGTTGCCTAGCTGTGAACTAAAAATGAAAGATCCTACTTTCTGTAAATTGTGGCATTCAGTATATACATGTAGCAAAGAATTACTAGCCATAAGCATAGAACATGCTTATTCAAAATAATAATAACATAGCTGCATCCTTCTGCCAGTGCTGTTAATCTGCCAATTTTATAATGATTCCTATGAGAAGATACAAATCATATAACATCAATATCCTTTTTATACCCATACCTCTCAGTCTGTATTTTATTCCATAACTCTGTTCTCTCCTGGAGTGCAAATATGTCCATAGATTATCCCCTCTTCCCAGTACCAGTTTCAAGGACTAAATACACATCTTGCTGTCTTAAAACGTGAAATTAGTGTAGTGGCATGTGAGTGGTGAGCCTTCTGTGACTTGGACCAACAGTAACCATTTTTCTGCATGATAAGCACTTGATGATGAGAAAAGGATCAAGTAAAAGCTGCATAATTCTTCTTGTTCCTTCAGCAGTTTAAACTTCTTTTCCTTTTCCTAGTTTACACTATGTGCTGATGAAGCATTTTTCAGCAGGTGCTTCCCTCCTGTAGCATCCTGGATTGCCTTGCCTTTGGGACAGCATCCTTTCTCCTGTCACACAGAGTTTCTGTGTCTTAACTGCCTTTGTGATTCCAGCAGTGATAGTTCCTAAAGAAATCTCTCCTACTGTGACTTTGTTAAGCTGACACAATCAAATGCATGTGACTTCTTACCCTGTGATGAATGGGCTCTTTATGCAGTCGGGAAACCCTGTGCTTGACTCCTTCCTTTTGTGCTTTAACCTGTCAGTGACAGGAGGTAAACAACAGAACCATTTTCTTTGCCTTTGTTCCAGTCATGGGTTTTCCCGTGCTTGGATGATGATTCCTTTCATCTTCCATGAAGATGAGCTGTTGCCCTGTGAGGCACCAAAATGTGCCCGTAAGGTGGAGACCTGTTGCTTTGAAGTGTTTGATAATCTACAGTAAGATTCTGGGGGCAGGTTTGTGTAGCACTCAAACATCTGGATGGGCAGAAGAAATTTAGGTAAATTCTCCTCTGGATTGCTTTTCAGGGAGTGTGGGCTTTGAAGGGAGAACTTGGTTGACCTCTGACAAATTTCATGATATCTCCATGTACTTACAGGAATCTTTCTAGAGCATAAATACCAAAGTGACTTGAAGGAGGAAGGCAGAAGGATGTAACAATTTCAGGTACAAAAGAGAATTTTTAGAGTAATTTAGGGTGAGCAAATGACTCAAGGCTTTTAACTTGAATCATAGAACTTACTTAAAGCCTTTTCTGTTACAGAAGTGTTTAAGTATTATCTACAAGAGCAGACTACAGACAGACTTTTTGGTATTGCAGAAGGATGCATGTAAATAAATGGAATTGTCTACTTGACTTTCTGGTGCATGCCAGCTGAGTGAAAAAGACAGCTGAAGTCTTGAAGGTCAAAGAGAGACATTGGAGTCTTAAGAATAGTTTTTCTGGGGGGAAATATTTGTAAATTCCAAATGTGTGAAATTTCATCCTTTGTAGATCTACTTGCAAGTTTCAAACAATTTAGCTTTCTTTTCAGTCTGGCATTTTTCTTTTGGTTCTTTGGGGTTATGATTGAAATCTTGGCATTTGCTTCTGTATTTGCCTTCTCCCTCCATTGCATTGCAGGTTTTTTTTGTTGGTAGAGTATGAATAGAAGAGGCCTGGTAAAATCAAGCTTGAGTTCCCACCAAAGCACACTTCCTTTTGTTTTAAAGCTGATTGTGTTCAAATGTTCTGTAGATTTCTTTATCACATTTTCCTTTCCTTCATTTTTGCAACTCTTGAGAAGAAATGTTAATTCTTTGAAAGCATGTGAGTTGACATTTTGCTTCAGATCAAAAGATCTTAACATCTGCATTTCTCCTTCACTTGCTGTTCTAAGAACTGGAAGTAATGTGAATTTTACTCACACTGCTAGTCACTGAAGTAAGTGCTTGAATATAGTAAATTTTTTTTCTACAGAAAAGCATTTTTGGATACACAGAGCAGAATATCTCCAAGTATTCCCACTTAGACAGTATGAAGACAATGGGACAGGTTTATGGAGATGGTTTCCAGTCCCACAGGCCTGAGTTGGTCAGATGCTGGTGCCTCCCTCGCTGGCATTGGTGTGCCTGGGTTATGAACAGGCTGTCAGAGCTTGAAAGTCTGCAGAAAAGGCAAACTGGTGATCCAGTCAGCCATGCATGGGCAGTGCCCAGGAGGCTGGTAACATGTAGGAAATGGCCATTCTCCATCTCTGCTCTGTCTCCCAGAAAACTCTCTGAAGTACTATGGAATTTGTCCTAGGTGATGGTTGTTGAGTTGCAGCTGGATTCAGCTGTGTCCTGTTCCTATGGAGTGTTTCTGTGCTCTGGGAGGGGAAGTGTTGGTGCTCAGAGTTTGCTGCCTGTCAGCAGGTTTTGTAACCATTGCTTGCTGCGCTGTGTGTTGAAACTAGGAGAGGGAGGGAGTAGTTCTGTTTATAATTCACTGGCACAACAGTTTCCCTGCACAGGGGTTAGATTCCATGGGTTTTGCCTTTGTTCTCCTGGAGATCCTATCTGCCTGATTTGGGCAGCAGTGGGGGGGTGTGTCGACCTTTTACAGTGATAGAAGAGAAAAAAATAGTGTTGCACTGGTGGGTTAACTTGCTCTTCCTCCAACTGTTTCAGGTTGATAGACTCTGCTGTTATGTTAAGTTCAGCGGTACACTTTCAATCTCTCTTTGTTTATTTTTGTAACAGAGCATTTCTTTTTCCATAAGCCCAGCATGCTTGTTTTCTTTTTCTGTTGTCAGGATTAACAATGGCAGAGGAGCAGAAAATGACACATGAGACTCTTGTGCAGTAGAAACAATTTCTACAGGCCCTCCTCCAAACTACTGCTGAGCACATGTTGGCATTGAGGCCCTGGGTCCTTCTCAGATACTGGGCTTTGACAGAAAATCAGTATAAAATGAGAAAATCAGTTCAGAGATGCAACAGACTCTTTTCATCTGAAGATATTTAAGAAGGGGGCTAGTTCTAATCCGAGTTTTCTGGCAAGGCTGCTGCAGAATGTGACTTTGTCCTAGGACTATTTGCTAAATGAGTTTTGAATGTTAGTGCTTGTTTTTAATGAGTGCCAGCAAGCAGTCACCCATGACCAGTTGTGTAAAGCTGTTTTCAAGTGCTATATTAAATGGACCGTATCTTTTATAAGAAGGTGACCTACAAAAGAAAAACACTGAGCTCCAGGAACCTCCAAGTACTTGACATTTTGACCAACAGGCCTAAAGGGTTTTTGGCACTGTGCTAATGAAAGATTTTTTTTGGTCCAGTGGCAGCAAAGACAGCTTTGCATCCCCTGCTTAGAGGGTGGATGTAGTCAGCCTTTTCGAAATTGGTGTGGCTGTGTTTACAAGCTTGTCAGGGGGGATGTGAATTCTAAAGGACAAAGCTGTTATTTTAAAATAACATGGTATGTGCAGAAGTTAGGGGAAGTCAGGGAAAATTTTATGATGCTGTTTGTTTTCAGTTTATTTCTCACAGCTCAAAGAATCTAAGTTGATGAAATTCTGAAAACTGTGCAACAAGCTTTTAGGAGAAATGGCATGGCAGCCAGCACTTACTGCTGCTTCCCCCTTATGAAAGGCTGGTTGATAAAAGGTCAGTTGACAGAATGGGCAGAGAGGAGTTGCTGCTGAAAAAAAAGCAATCTGGCCAGCTGAAAGGGATGTTACAGAAGTGCCATTAGAAAAATAACATTTTTATATTATAGCCTTGAATGTGTCTTGGCCATTACGCTGAAAGCTCTCGAGTTACTGAATCTGGCACGCTGCCCCAAGGAACATAAAATGATTTGAATGTCATGTTAAGCACTATTAATAATTCATCTGATGAGCTCAAGATAAACAAGAGCAAAAACTCAGAGTCATGTCTAGACTTTGTGACTTCAGTTTATTGTGGGAGATAACAGTGGTACTGTAAATGCAGCAACATATGTTTTGTAACTTGAGTTTTAAGAAGAAAATAATGTCTAAGTACCGTGTCATATAATATGCCATGACTCAGTGTTAATCAAGACATTTGGTTTTTCTGAGCTATCTTGCCTGTGCCTCTACCAAGGCACAGAGTTTGCCAGGGTACTGATCAAGAAGACAGTGGGGGAGTGTCTGTCAACAGCTGAAGGAAGCAAGAATATTAGAACAAGATTCAGACTGCTGCATCATGCTTTGAAAATTCCTGTGATGGTACATTTAGGGCACTGGTAACATCTTGGTGGTGAGTTGGCATCACAGACAGCTGAACTTTGAGACATGGGAGTTCATTAACCCCAGAGCTTAATACTATATAGGTATGTGCATGGTCAGTTAGGCTCCTGGGTAACTGAGTAATGACTCTGTCTGAAAAGAAACTCTAATGCACAAGACTTGTGCCCTTTCTGGGGCTTAGGAGAGTTTCATTGCAGTTGTTAGTTGTTCTGGTTTCGACTGGGATAGCTAATTTTCTTCCTACTAGCTGGTACATCTCTGTGGTTTGGATTTAGGGTGAGAGTAACACTGATAACACCCTGATGTTTTAGTTGCTGCTAAGCTGGGTTTACCCTGAGTCAAGGACTTTCAGTCTCATGCTGTGCCAGTGAGGAGAGGCACAAGAGGCTGGGAGGGAGCGTGGCCAGGGCAGCTGCCCTGAACTGGCCAAAGGGATATTCCAGACCATGGAATATTGAGCCCAGTACATGAACTGGGGAGAGCTGGCTGGGAGCTGCTGGTCTCTGCTGGGAGACAGGATGGGTGTTGGTCAGATTGGGGTGAGGGAGAAGGTGATCACTTTTAGGGTAAAAGGTGGCTCCATTCAGATTTCATTTATCTTTTAGTTTGCACACTCAAATGACAACATTGACAACACTTTCTGAAGTGATGAACCAGAACTTGTTTGTCACCTGTGCAAGGAGCAGTCAAGTGCAAACTCTGAAACTTTGTAGAAATCTTTAAACTGACATCAAGAAAATACAGACCTCAAGAAAATACACTTTGCTTGAAGTCCATTGAACATAACTTAGTCAAAAGTGGGAAAAATGTTTCTGGAATCTTTTTCTGCAATTATGGCTTGACTTCTGACAGATTTTTCCATAGTAAGGACACTATTAAACAGCATGTCTGTTAACAAATTTGAGAGTGATAGTATAGAAACTGTTAGTCTGTGTGAGGAGGATAAGCTGTTGTAGTAGACAAGAGAAGTATGTTGCATTTACTAGAGCAGGTTTTACTGCACTTTTCTCTGTAACAGGATCTTTGGCTATGTGATCTGACGTTTTTGGACTGCATTCAGACAAGAAATTCTTGTACTAAATGTAAACTTTTTTTTTACGTTTTGTGCCATTGCTATAAAAGTGAAATTTTACTGTTAAACTTACTTAATGATCAGCACTGTGCAATTGAGCTCTTGGGTTTCTTGCTCTTTGTTTGCTCTGGTTCTCTAAGCCTTGGGTTTGGTATTAAACCTTTTTGATCCCTACCAAAATATGCTCTGGAATTCTTGTTTAGGTGATGATCTGTCCCTGGAAGTGTGTTGCCTGGTTCTCCATACAAAGTTATATAACTAAGTCTGATTTCTACCTTTTCATTTCCATTCTTGTCTGTCACTGTTATCACAAAAGAAGCTGTAACAAAATAAAGTGAATATGGATAAACCAGTAAAGCTGGTTCCTCTGGATATTTTCACTTGTCCTTCAGATTTATTTTATTCTCTGGTACCGTTATTCAACTCAGATTGTGTTTAAACAACTGTTGGATAATTTCCATCTCATAGGTACCTGTGCTGGTTTTGGTAGCTTTAACACTTTGTGAATTTGCAAAGGGAGTAGGATTAAAATTGGAACAATTGCTTGGCATTTCCATAGAATTAAGTGTCCAGACCTTTTAGAGTGTTCATATCCAGAAGCCATGATTTTTGATTAATGTGAAAGACTGACTGTAGGCATTGCTGCATGTGCTCAGCAGAAGAGTGACAGCTGCTGATTGTAACAAGTTTGCTTGTTACAAACCAGGGGGTTTATTTAAAGATACTCTAAAATGCTCTGAAGACTTCACAGAATTTAGTCAAATCTGAGATGCTTTAAAAGAAGCTGAGTAAATTAGATGATGTGAAAGAACATCTGAAACATCAGCCGAGTGAAAATCCCTTTGGTCTATGGTCTAGAAACTACAAAGGCAAAAGTTATTCTTGAAGCACTTAATTCAGGATATACCATAGCTCATTAAAAGTGGGATTATCAAAGATTTCTTCTGGGCTCTCATTTCTTGCACAGTTTTAGGCAAGTGATATTATTTACCCAATATGTTTCTCATTTCAAAATGTGATTCTGTGGGGAGGACTTAGAAATAGTTGAAAATGTGTCCTAAAAAATGTACTTGCTTATGTTGTTATGGTCTAGAATTACTCATGAATTTCTGATACAATCAGCTGAAGAGGAGAAAATAATGAGTCCTGAGATAAGAAGGAAGTTGTCGCAGTGGAAATGTTACAATATGCCTTCTGAGCAGAAGAGTGGTATTCTTTCCTTTCAGTCATTGACTTAAGAACTGAAGGTCAATAGACTCCTTCAGATATCCAAGTGAAGACTGGTTTTGGTGTTGCCCTCCACTGTAGATTTGACTTTCAACAAGCACAGTTTACTGTTCTTCCCAATGAGACACTGCAGGAGGGAGTCAAGAGAGGATGGGTGTTCCAGAACAGGCCTCCTTTTGCCTCCTTAGCAAGAAAAGGACTAAGAAGCTGAGCTTTAGGTTTTTTTCCCTTGAATGCTAATTTTGAAGTTTAATGGCAGGAAGGAGATAGTAAAATCAATTCCATTTTTTGGCAGTAATCTGGACTGTGTATATGATATGAATTCCTTTTATCACCAAAAGAAGCTCAGTAATGATTTGTTTGTAGGCACATGGCCAAAATGCAAAGATTTTGGACTAGCTCAGAAATAGCTGTGCTCTTCAAGCTTTACAGTCTGTTCAAATTTAAGCCTTCCCATCATTCTAGAAATGGGAGTATGTGCAGAGGGGGAAATGAACATTTTTTGGCTTTGAGTCACTGGGCAGACTGCAATGAATACAGGCTTTGATTCTGTAAGGGACCTTTTTTCCTTCAGTCCACCCAGTTGTGTAAATTCAGGGTTACTAACTTGTCCACCCCACTTGAGCTGGTTATTGTGTGCTGCTGGGGGAGGGAATTCTAGAGTAGCTAAAAGGCACAGCAGTGCTGCTTCTTTCAAATGCACTGGAACTTAAATGCCAGCCTTGCTTTTCCATAAGGCATGCTCTTGAAAACCAAAGGTTTCTTTGGTTTCTAAATTGTGCAGATTATCATGAGCATTTCCTCCAGACCTCCATGGCAGGGCACTTACACTAGTTGATCTTTGAAGCTGCCTTCTAACCCAACCCATTCTGTTTCTATGACCTTGAGTTAATTATTTATGATACTGAAAACCGAGAATCCTAGAGAGCTCCATTAGTAGAAAAAGCCAGTAAAATTGACAGTGTGGGGCAGCAATGTCAGTGAATGTTGTTGAGTCAGAATGAAAACAAATTTGCTTTTTATTCCTGTGCCTAACAGGAATTGTGCCTATTTTAGAAGGATTATTAAAGCTATTTGCATCTTTCTGTTGCCTGGTGCCTTTCTGAATAGGACTAATGGGCTAACCTAGGCAGAGTGAGTGTATTTAATACTGTCTTTTTCTGCTGGAGAATCTGCTTAGAGCTGGTCAATATATCAATCATTGCTGTAAAATACAAGATATTGTTCACTGGAATGATAAATGAAGGTGAGTATATGGTACAAGGGACATGGGTTATTTGTTTAGGCAATCAAATTTTCCTGGTGTGGACAAATGTGAGGTCATACATAAAACTTGAAGGATGTGTATTGTCTGTTACATACCAGAAATTGCATTCTGGGTAAGCAAAATTGAGTCAAGAACTGGGATGGGAGCTCTTTGAAAGATGAAGCTTCAGTGACTACTGCAAGACTTGGGTATTGCAAGGCTTGGGTACAAAACAGGTATGAACATGTCATTTCTCTATCAAAACCCCCCAAAATATTGAAGGCTCTGGATAGCTCACTGTAGGCTGGAAGAAGTCTCCTTTTATTTATTAAAAAATGAGAATTTTAAGCAGCTTATTGAATTAACTTGACAGAAATAGTTAAGAAGGCTTGACACCAAGGAGAGAGCTGTAATGTGGGACAAATGCAGAGCCAGCTCCCATCCCTAGCTTGGAAGTTCAGGGCATTAATCTGAACATTACTGATAATAATTTGTGGATAAAGTAAGTGAGGTTATATACTATATTCTCAGTCACTTTGGATGCTATTATTGATACATCATCTTTATTTTAAAGTTGTTAACCATGGTATGGCAATGGGGGGAAAGTGTTCTGGGAAATCTGGAGGAGGCCAGCCTCCCTCTGTGCTGACTGTGGAGCTTTCTTGGCGTGGCCATGGGGTGTGTGGCAGCTTTCTGCATTAAATCTTAAGGGTGCAAAAAGCTCCTTCTCTCCTTCCTAGCTTCCTCTAGTTTGTTTACATTGGAAGTCGAAGTGTTGAATGGAGTCTTTGATGGGCCATGAGCATTGTAGGAAGCAAACAGGAATGCAGAACTTCCCTGGCCCCCTGCTTTTCTTCTCCATGGGAAGCTAGAGTGTATCAAAATATGCAGATGATGTGATAAGTCATGATAGAGCAGAAAACTACCAAACTGTTCCTGTAAAGTTATTAATGATGTGTACCAGCCTGATATCCCAGCTCAGCAGATTATTTTAGTTTTCCTTGTCATAATTCTCTTGGTACACCCTGAGGATATTGATGTTTCTCTTTATTTGAACTTGGCTTAAAACTCTGATCCCTGTTGCTGCTTTTCTTTGATAACTTGCCTTTGTCTAACTGACAGAAGTTTCATAGTAGTTTCTGAAATACCTTGAAGAATCAAAGGAGTGAGTAAATTCCAGTACTGGATTACAGAAGTGTCAGTTAAACAGAATAGATTTTCAGATTTGGAGTGCAAATTGAGGTGAAACATTTCTAACAAGGTAAATGGATTCCTCTCCTTGACTTACCTTTTATTACCCTGAAATGCCAGATACATTATAGAGGCATTAACACTGCCACAGTGACATTGAAACATAAAATAGGGAGTAATCCTTCCCTAGAGGTGGGAAGGCTGCAAGCCTCAGACTCCATATCTGGGATTTAATGAAGCGTGACTTAGAGGAGCACTGCTGGCTTCCAAACCTGCTGGAAACATATGCAGAATGGATTAGACTTGTGAGTTGTTCTCAGATACCTAAGAATGTAATCATTTTTTTGCTTGTTCTTCTGAATTCTTTTCTCAGTGTCGTACAAGGAGAGATTTCTTTATTTGCCAAGACCTCAAATCATAGCTTTGTACGGAAAACAGAATCACCTTCCTCTGTTCACCTTTCTACAAAGTATTTTCTCTGGTTTTTTTTCCCTCCAGTGTTCTGAGGATAATAAACACAATGATGAGCCACCTCAAGAAGATGAAGGTTTTATGGGAATGTCACCTCTTCTACAAGCCCACCATGCTATGGAGAGAATGGAAGAATTCGTGTGTAAGGTAAGGGCACGTGGAAACTGCTGAAGTAATTTCCTTTTTTAGGAAGCTCCAGTGGGCAGCAGACTGTACTTGGAGGAGCTGCACTGCTCATGTGAGGGAGAGGAGGTTCTCAGTGTCCCCAGATGGGCATCTTGTGCTCTGAGCACCAATACTGTGCTTCCTCAGCATCTGTCTGTCATACAGGATTAAATTGTAGAGCGTGGAACAATAGGGATTTACAGCTGAGACTCCAAAGCTGATCATGCAACTCAGGTGTGTCCCTTGAGAAACACCTGTGAGTGCAAAGCAGAACAAAAGCCTTCTGGTTCAGGGCATTTTGACTTACAAGGTCATTTGACCAGAGTTCTTCAGATTTGCAAATATTTTGCTTTTCCAGCACCATTTGCATCTATTGTAGAATAAGCTTTGTCCCTGACTTGAAAACAATGCTGTATTGAAACCATACGTAAGTAAATCCATTGTAGATTTTGCAATTGTTGACCTTGGCTCAATTTTTGCTACTTTTTAGAGCCACTGGGCTGTGTCAGTCTCTGGCCCTCTTTTCTCATGAAAGGAATGCTGCCTCTTTATACACTAGTTCCTGCTGGTTTTGTGAACTATTTTTGATATTTTTACAGAGGGACTCTAGTTACTTGGTGGTCTTTTGTGTATGGATAATTTTGACTATTTGCTTTTGTTGATTTTTTTTTTTACTATGAATCTTTGCCTCTTTTAAAATATTTTGTAGGGTGGATTGTGTAAAATGAATTCCCTCCTTCTGTTTCTACCTCAATTCACATTTTTTGTTCATCAACTAAACCAGTTATTTTCTTGTTGAATGTATTTAAGAACCCAGTCTTTGACTGGGCTGGTTATTCTGAATGGCTTTGTTTTGCTTCCATGCACGAGTGTGGAGAATTGATTTAAAAACTCTGAGCTCTTGTTGTTGAAACTGAAATAAGAATGTAGCTTTTTAAACTCAGTGTTTCAGGAACCTTCAGCCTTGCTCCTGTAACTCTAGCCAGCCAGCAAGCCCAAGGAAGCCTGCAGAAGCAGCCCCGGTACATAAAGCAGCTCCCTGCTCCCCTGTCCTTGGCGGTGCTGCCACACTGAAGCCTCCATGTGTCTTGTGTTACTGAAGCAGTGCTGGGAACATCTGTGCACATTTATTTCCTGTGGAGCCAGCTGCAAGAATAGCTCTGTGCACAAACCCCCCCCTCTCTCCCTTTAAAGAAGAAATCCCATGGAATTGAGAGTCATGAGTCTGTTGCCTTAACTGCTCTGTCACTATTTGTTTGTGAGCTTGGGAGCAGTTTTTTCCCAATCTGAGTAAGGGGTTGGACTCTTCTTGCTGGGCTCTCACCATTTCACATTTTCTGGCCCCTGTTAGTGCTAATGGGTAGCTTCCTTTGCTAGCCTTCCCCAAATGCTAGCAGATAGACAGTCAGGTTGGCTTGTGGTGGAGGAACAGGCTTATTTATTTATTGGAGAGAACTAGGTGTAGGCTTCTTCAATTAAATGGAAAAGGTGGCTTGTAAAATAACAGAACATGGAAGCGAATTAAATGTTTCCTCTTCATCAGCAGTAAAAACAGCCAATAGCCTTCCTGTCCAGTGGCATGGTGAAGTATTTCTTTCTCTGATGGTGCAGTTCATAATGGTGCAGTTTTGAACTGGGAACAGTGACTTTAGCATGATATTTCAAGTGTAAAACCTTTTCCCCAGAGATGTTCCATCAGCTCTCCTCTGTTTACTGTACTCACAGGTTAAGTCCAGCACTTTAAACCCATATTTACTAATATGGGTTTTCTGACTATTTCCATGCACTGAAGGAGCTCCAGTGCCTGCATTTCACTGAACTCTTCTAACTCCTAGGTATGGGAGGGCCGATGGAGAGTCATTCCCCACGACGTCCTGCCTGACTGGCTGAAGGACAATGACTACCTGCTGCATGGACACAGGCCACCCATGCCTTCCTTCCGGGCTTGTTTCAAGAGCATCTTCAGAATACACACAGAGACTGGCAACATCTGGACACATCTCCTAGGTACTCTCAGCTTGCTTAATCTAATCCTAAATCTCATCCAGTGGTTTCGTTGCTCTCAAAGAAAAGAGAGCGAGATAGAAAAGTCTGTGGGGTTGTCAGCATTATCATTCCACTAGTAACCTGTTAAATTAGCAGCTTGATATCCCTCTCCTAATTTGATCCCATCAGAGTTGGATTGGACTTGCTTAATTATGGCATACTATACAAACAAATGCATTAAACAGTTCCTAATCAATAAATTACTGTTAGATCCTTCTTTTCCCAAGTGTGTAGGTGTTAATTGGGATTGCATTAAGTTGCAGCTTCTCTGAGTGGTTTCAGCTTGTGAGAGCCTTGAAGGGAAGTGGTGATGCTTGTAGAAAGAAGAGCTTTCAGTGTGCATGAACTTGACACCTCTCTGCCTTGCTGTTTTTCAGGATGTGTGTTCTTCCTTTGTCTGGGAATCTTCTACATGTTCCGGCCAAACATGTCCTTTGTAGCACCCGTGCAGGAGAAAGTGGTCGTTGGATTGTTCTTCTTGGGAGCCATACTCTGCCTCTCCTTCTCATGGCTCTTCCACACAGTTTATTGCCACTCAGAAGGTGTTTCCCGGCTCTTCTCCAAGTAAGTGCCTAGAGAACAGGGCAGGCCAAATAGGAAACAGGTGGGAAAACAGGCCTGGGATTGGTGCCTGGAGCCCCAGTGTGGGAGTTGTTCATTTCATGACTGCATGTACTTTGGAACAGGGTTGAGCAGAGATTTAATGCAGCTTCTTCTAATTATAGTTTGTTTCAACATGAGTTTTTGTGCTGTCATTTGAGTCTTAAAACTCCATCATTTTCTGCTGTTTGGCAGGCATGTGCTTGCATCTTGCTGCTGTAAGTAATACGCCTTGAGCTTAGTTGCAGGACTTTGAATTTTTAGTGCAACCGTTACTTCTTGTCATTTCAGCTGTTCTGACTTTGAACCTTAAACTTATGTAAGACAGTTCCACAGTGTGTATCAAGATGTCTTGGTCTTTTGGTTTTCCTGCATGTTCTTTTTTTGGCTGGCTGCTGAATATCTGATATTTCCTAAAACTACTCAGCCAGGATTCTGTAATCTGCAAGACCACCTCTAAAGTAGCCCAGTTAAAGTCCCCTACTGAAAAATTAACTCCTACAGCTTTTGCAGGAGTATTTTATCAGGGTGTGGTAAAAAGCAGTGGCTATGGATTTCCTTTTTCACATGGGTGCACAAAAAACCAGTGTGGCTGAAAAACTGCAGCATTATTCCACTGTGGTCACGGAAGCTGATGCCCAGCAAACTCACAGTTGTCAGATACTGAAGTGTTTGCCTTGGCTGTGTTCTCAGAACATACTGTGTGCCCTGTCTTTAGAGGGCTCTTGCAGTGCTTTTTTCCTCATCTGAAACTAAAATGTGAGTTTTCCTCAGAAAGCTTTGGTCTAAAGGCTGCTGAAGGTATTGCTGATGCCTGTCTCAGAAATGGCCTTCCTGGCTGTCTGTCAAGGTAATCCATTACTGTAGGTGGAAGAGTTGCTATCAGGCCCTTAGCTGCAACAGTGAGAGTTACTTAGTTGCAGTGAGAAGTAGACAGATGCTCTACTAAAGAAGAGTGTGTAGGTTTGAGGATTTCCAAAGGTTCACACTTCTTATGACACTGACTTTTGTTTTCTTCTAGGCTGGATTATTCTGGCATTGCACTCCTCATAATGGGCAGCTTTGTACCCTGGCTGTACTACTCCTTCTATTGCAACCCTCAGCCTTGCTTCATCTACTTGATTGTGATTTGTGTCCTGGGCATTGCAGCCATAATTGTCTCACAATGGGACATGTTTGCCACCCCTGAATACCGGGGTGTAAGGGCAGGTAAGACCTGAAATTAACTGTTTTGGTCACTTACTGCCTTTCCTGCTTCCTGCTTGCCACTTGGAAAAACCACCTTGGGAAGATTTAAGAGAGCTTAATTTTATAGACCTAATATTCTTGAATTGGGAGCTTGGTGGGTTTTCTTTCAGCATTTATTGTACCCAGCTGGATGCACAGATAAGGGCTGGTGCAAGTCCTAGAAGTGCATTCCTGAAATGGACAGTAACACATGCAGTAGGAAAGGTGGTGCAAAGGGTTTCTAGCTGCATCTAGCAACTTTGTTCTAAAAAAATGACTGACTGCTTGGTGTGTGTATGTGTACTTGTTGTGCTTGTGCTTTTTTTTTAACACTAGACTCAGACACTAGCAAATCATTGATTGAATCAATGTGAATGATTTGCCTGGATAAAACACAGAGTTAAGATAAAGACTGTTTTTCTCTTCACATCATCAAAAGAACAAAACCACATTTGGTTTCACATTTTGAGGAAGGAAGAAAGAGAGCTTTAGGGGGCAGCTATGGAATGTGCACACAGCTGGGTTGAATAGTAATATTTCTTGTTTCTTAACCTGCACATGCTGTCTACAGTAAATCTAGGTTTCCTGGACAGGTTTGGGTACCTTCAGAACATTCAGCTTTCCAAACTTAAAATCTCTGTATGGGACATGAATATTCCCCCCATGCCCACTGTTTTTGCAAGTTTCTGTCCTTGCTGCTAAAATCTAAACAAATAATCAGTGTTCTCTTATATGGCAGATCACATGAGCACAGATGCTGCTTTTCTGTTTGGTAGGAGTACTTGTGCAGCATACGATAAACAATCTCTTTGTTGTGTCTCCTTGTCTTGCTCTTGAGCATTGTGGTGAAGTGAGGCACGGTCTGTGTGGTCTCAGTTCCCTCTACAGGCCAAGAGCAGGAACTGGCCTCACCTACCTTGGAGCTGGCAGGCACAATCAGTAAATATTCCAGCTATCTGCTGGGACCTGGAACTGAGTAGCTTCTGCTGTATGAAGGAAGTTGTGCATTCTTTAGCTTCCTTTCCAATAAATCTCTTCTGGGGACCTGCAGCTTCAAGAGCTGTCACCCCTCTGCTGCTTCGGCAAATGCTGAGTTTTCCTCCCGTAGCTTTTGTGTTTTCGTTGTCTCCCTTTGCCGCCGCTGCGTTCAATCCTGACTCTCCCGCATTTTCTTTACCTCCCAGGAGTATTTCTAGGTCTGGGTCTTAGTGGGGTAATTCCCACTCTGCACTTTGTCATCTCTGAGGGGCTCCTGAAAGCAGCCACAATGGGGCAGATAGGCTGGCTGGCACTCATGGCATGCCTGTACATCACTGGTGCTGCACTATATGCTGCCCGCATCCCGGAGAGATTCTTCCCTGGCAAGTGTGACATCTGGGTGAGTCTACTGAGTGACTGATGAGGAGACCAATGTGAAAGCTGGTTCCCCTTGAGCCTGAAGGATGTTGTGTCAATGTTTTCTTACTGCAAGTATCACACTGCTGCACCAGAAGCAATAGGTCTTCAGGGGCCAAATGACTCTGGGCTCTCTGAGCCTGGCTTAGCTGGTGCCTCTCTTCCAAGTTGTCACAACCTGGCTGGTCTGAGGTAACTGCTGGTGTGCAGATTCACCTCAGTACATTTCTGGATAGCTTTAACAGATGGGCAAGGAACTGCAAACATTTGTGTGTGCGTGTGTGTTGAGGATCCTGCAAAGACACATCTTTACCTTGCTTCTGTGCAGAGCATTACATGGTCATTTCATTGATGTTCAGTGTGTTCTCTGGGATCTTCCCCATGTCTGGCTCCTCATCTTGTATAGCCAGTGAAAATGCTGGACAGAGATGGCAGGCTTTGAGGGGATCTCTGGCCCAGAAGAAGGGATAGTGGGGTGAGCAAGTGGGTGGGTGGGGGAAACTTGGTATGAGGGAAAGAATCATGGAGACTGGAGGAGAATACCTGAGGAAGATGTAAGGAAAGAAGCTGGGTAGAGCAAGAGTAGAGATGAGGGGAAGTGGACCTTTGGAAGGCCAGTGTACTTGCCCTTAGGATAGTTTAAGACCCCTAAAGAAGACCAGAAGTGAGAATGAGACCTGGGTTGTTGGAGCAGCTTGTGCACAGCACCAGTTTGCTTGGCTGGTTTGTTACTATAATGAGCTAAGCTCCAAAAGCACTGGTGTACCACCAAGTCTTTTCCAAGCTTCCCATGAAGCCTGCAAATACACACTTGTAGGAATATTTCAGGAGCATTATCCATGTTGGTATGGCTTCCCTCAGACAAGGGCATGCTTTGTCATGTAGCTCCCTCTCAGTTTTCATTCTGCTCTACTCCAGTCAGTGGCATCCTGGGCATTCATTCCAAACATCCAGTTGTTTCTAGGTTTTAATACAATACCATGTTTTTCTGTTCTGTTTCTCTATGGTAGAGAAATAAAATACCAGCATGCAGAACCCACTTGGTAAAACTTAGGCCTGTGACCAGGGCAGAGTTTGTACCTGTTATCTGTATGAGAGGACCATTTTTGTCCATAAACCACCAGTGTGTCTTGTTCTGAAGACACCTAAAGTTCTGAAATTCTCCGTGTCCCTTTGCAAAGATGACTTATAGCAGCTCTTTAGCACATTTTTTTGTTTGACCAGCTGGTTCAGATGACTCTGAAGGGAAGGGGGGGACGTGTGTGTGCAGAGAATTCGATTGTTTTGCCAAAGATAGTAGAGGGGTGGGTTTTAACACACAGCCTGGAGAGCTCTGCAGCTCGTGGTGAGGCACTGCTCCGTGTTACTGTGTACTTCAGCTGAATGTGGGTCTGGGGGGCGGGCTGGCCCCAGCTGACCTGAGCTGTTTCCTCCTGCAGTTCCACTCCCATCAGCTGTTCCACGTGTTTGTCGTGGCTGGCGCTTTCGTGCACTTCCACGGGGTCTCCAACCTGCAGGAGTTCCGCTTCACGGTCGGAGGGGGCTGCACAGAGGAGGATGGGATGCAGTAGGAGCAGCCTGCAGCCCAAGAGCAGAACCAAAAGAGCGCCGCCGGCGCGGGCGAAGCATCCGGGCTTAGCTAAAGGAATACCTAAGAAGAATCCACGTTTCAGCTGATGAGGCATGGAGCTTCATGGGGATTCTGACTAACCAAGATAAATTCTATACCTCAAGCAATGGAATAAATCAATTTGAAGACCAGGAAATTCTGAAAACCTAATTTATTCTTGGGATCTACAGATTGAGCTACAGAGGACCCTTTCCAAATCGGCTTCTGTTCAATGCCATATTTATTTGTAGAACTGGGGAGGGATAGCTTAGCAGTTTCCTTTTTTTTAAAAAAAGAAAAAAAAAAGTCAAGGTTAAATTTATATCCTCTCGGAGGGTTTGGGCGTTGATTTTAGATGCTCTTTTGGGAGAAAAACAAAATGTAAATAAGATTTCTAACTTTCTGTTTAAATAAAATTTATATAAATGTTTTAAACAATGGGTGGGGGGAAAAGGGTTTTTGTAAAGAATGCAACATGCAAGTACCACACACTGTTTCAATTTTGCACAAAATAAACAATTGCAGGAGGACCAGGTAAAATTCCCAGGAGTGAAGCATGCTGGCCCTGTAGATTTTCCTAGTGGCCAGCATGCCCTGGGCAATGTGGGGTCCTGGCCAGCACCTGGAGTAGGTTCAGGACATGTACAGGAGGGTTGTGAAGGCTGGATTAATCATGGTGTCATCCAGGTCACAGTGTGAGCAAATGGATTTGCTCCAGTGCCTGGAAAGGTGCATCTGCTCCCTGCCCCAGTGTGGGGACAGCTGCATTCCCAGCCTGTGTGCAGTGCCAGGTTTGGGATAATGGATCCTACAGCTGGTTGGTCTGGGTCTCATCATAGGAACTGGAGCAGGGTGGGATAACTGCATGTGAAATGGCAAACAGTCCAACTCCATCAGTGCCTGCCTACAGCCAGAGGCCCCCAGGGAGAGGATGGTTGCCATTTGCAAGCCTGCTTCGTTTGCTCTGAGGGATGATGGTCATAGGCTTGTCAGAAGATCGTTGAGCATGTGAGGGGAAACGGAGGTGGGGTCAAGATGGACTGGAAAGAGGAAGCTGTGTGCTCCAGGACTTGGAGATAACAGGCACTGCAGACCTCAGGCACATTACCATCCTGTGTGTCAGGCTCCATATGCCAAGGCAGTTTGCAGGTTGTTCTTTTAAGGAGGAATAGAGCCCTACTTTTTTTTTTTTTAAATTTTTTTTTGGTTCTTAGGTCTGCTTTCCATCTGTGCTTTAGCAATGGGACTGCTGGTATTTCTTAAGCCTAAACCTGGGAGTTCAGCTGGATTGCTGTGGTGCAGACACACCTCCTATATAAGGGGAGGCAAATACCCTTCTCCTGTGTAATTGATGTAGCTTGAGCTTTGGAGCCCAGTCAGAAGCCAGACTGAAGGAGGATCTTTGGAGTCATAAGGTGAAACGTGAACATTTTGTTTGTTATGGCACAGGTATTGCTTGGAGGCTTTAGCTGGAAATTCAGAGCAATTACCTCTCTCACAGATGAGTTAAACAGCTCATACCCTGCAGTATTTCACGGGGAAGGAAGGTAAAGGGTGGTTGGTTGTTGTGTGGGGTGGTTTTTTGTTGTTGTTGTTGTTGGGTTTTGGTTTTTTTTTTTTTTTTTAGATTCCCTCAAGTTTCAGTTTTCATTCTTCAAGGGAAAGAGATGGATTGCAAAGATCTTCCCATACCCTGGATGTCACAGTGTGTTTTGGGGAGTTGCTTTGTCTAATGGAGTCAGGTAGAAGCAGAATGCCCTCCTAAAGCTGGGTGGGCATTAAGGCTTCACCCCTGGAGTGGAGTAAAGCCTCTGAGAGCAAGGTCAGCCTGCAAGTTGAGAGGGATGTGTTCTCAGTAGGATCCCGACACTGGATGCCTGTAGGGCTGGCAGTAGTTTATCCCAGGTCTGTGGTATTTAAATGAAGGAAAGGGCAGGATTACCTTGGATGTAGGGGCTAGCACTGGCATCCCAGACATGCTGGGGAGGTGCCTGGAGGAAGTGTGCTGGTGTCTGAGCCAAGTGTGGTACATATCAGAATCAGAGCTGGCTGGAAGGTGCTTTGGGATACCTCTGAACAGTACCAGCAGAAGCAGCAGCCTCCATCCTGGATCATCCCACGTTCACTCCTCCAAGGGTGATTGTAACCTGGTCCTACACAGCACAGAACTATTACAAAAACACAGTACTCCACCTGCTATTCTTAACCCAGTCTCTCTGTTCAAGAAGTTTGTGTGTTCCAATAAAAACAACCTAGCTGTGCACTTTTCTGTAGCTTTTGCTGAGAACTCTTCCCAGGTTGGCACCTGAATGCCTTACTCTCAGCAGTCAGAGGCTTGCTTGCTCTGTGTGCAGGTTATTGCCATAGAATAGTTAGGACCTACAGCTTCTTTCCTTCCCCATTAAATAGTGGCCTTGTTCAGTATATTTCTTTTTAACAATTGCTTACTGTTGGAAGCAATGAAGCACATTCTGGGGTTTTGATGGCTGGGGACTCTGGTGATGGTTCCATATAAGATGGGATCTTATTACTTGCTGTATTCTTAACTTCTGCTAATAAAAGAACCAAATTGATCATTGTCTGGTCTGGGTCTTTCTGCACTGTGTGGGCACGAGGGGACAAGGGTGCAAAGCACAAGAGCTGGGGGGAAGAGAGGGTCATTGCTGGAGACTTTGGTGGTTGTGGGCAAAATTTTAGGTGAGTTGAGCTAAAGAAAAGAAGTTCAGGAGGCTTGGACTTAAATTCCTGGTATAGGGGAAATGCCTCCTGTCCTGTATGTGTGTAAAGGATTGATCATCTCCTCCTGGTGTGCCTGCCATGAGCGGGGTTTGGCTGGGCAGGGAGAGGGGCTGGTGGTGGCCAGAAGAGCCTGTGCCCAGTGGGGCCTTCTGCTGTTCCTTGGCTGTCAGCTAACATCTGGGAACTGCCTGCAAAGGTAACACCTAATCCTGCTCTTGTCTTGGCTCACAGCAGGTCTGGGTGTCCACAGCCGAGCTGTGCTTTTTGTCAGTTCCTTCACTCAAGGTAAGTGTTCTGCAGGGACTTGTGAAAGAGACAGCTCCTGTTAATGACCTCGACAGCTTTGATGGATGTCTCAGGATGGATTATTATCACCAGTATTATTATTGTTATTTTAATGAAAAGCAAATTCAAGGAGCATGGAGAATGTTGGTATCAGATTTCACACAAATTACACTAAAAGTACCTGCCACATTTGAATACGAATTGGTTTTATTCTGTTTCCAGAAAGCAGAGTGATACTTAGAAGTTGTCTGGGCAGGATAAAATTGCATGTCCCACTTCTGTGT
Source organism: Ploceus nigricollis (assembly GCA_013399945.1). Classification (NCBI taxonomy): domain Eukaryota; kingdom Metazoa; phylum Chordata; class Aves; order Passeriformes; family Ploceidae; genus Ploceus; species Ploceus nigricollis. The sequence continues at coordinate 1,156,896 of VXBC01010289.1, read as the reverse complement.
GTAGTTGTGTCCTTGCTCTGCCCTCTCCTGAGAATCACTTGCTTCATTCATTGCCAAGTGCCCTGAGTATGGATTGAAGTGCTGCAATCAAGGTGAGTGTCTGAGGCCATGGCCTAACTTTCTAACGAGCTGGAAATAAATAAATGATTAGGATGGAAGAGCTCACTGGTTTAGCTGAAGCTATTAAAGGCTTCCCTGCAAAATTGAGTTCTTTCTCCCTTTCTCTTTTTTTTTTTTACCCCTGCCACCTGTGTGGCATCAAGCAACTTGTTTGAACCAAACCCTTCTGCTGCACAGTGCTGCTGTATCTGCCTGGAATGCCCAAGCTGAAAATCTCCAGGCTGATTTCCAGGAGTGCAGAGCACTAATGTGGTTTGAATGAAGTTGCCTAAAAAGATGGATTCCTTGGAGAGTGTATGTGGTAATTCCTAGGTGCATATTGCTCTTGAAGAAGGAATACTGGCCTTGAGTGCATGGCAACATGGAGAATGTTACACCTGGTCATCTCCAGCTGTTTGAACAAGGAGCAGCTAAGGAGAAGTGACCTGGGCAGCTGCTGTGAGAGCCTTGCAGTGTAAGCAGCTCCTTGTTCACCACTGAAGGTTGGTTCCTTGGGCAGGGATGGTGGAATGGGAGCCCAGCACTCCTGCATGGAGCTGATTTGCCAGCAGGATCTTATCACAGAGTCACAGAATGGTTTGGGTTGGAAGGGACTTTAAAGATCACAACTCCTCTGCCATGGACAGGGACACCCTTCCAACCAGACCAGGCTGCTCAGAGCCACGTCCAACCTGGCCTTGAGCACTTCCACAGATAGGGCAGCCACAGCTTCTCTGGGCAACCTCTGCCAGTGTCTCACCACCGTCATAGTGATGAAATTTTCTGGCGTTTCCAGAAGCTTCACCTTTGCCTTTCTCCAGTAAAATTCGTGTGTAAACTACAGAAGCATTGGTATTCCTGAGCTGGGAGATGCCTGCACTGGAGATTCACCATGATCTCGTTTAGTAGCAGCTTCATCTCTGTAGTGGCACCCCTGAGCACGGAGTCTCTTTACAGCTTAACAACTGAACTGGTCTGGTTGTAAATGAGATGGGAAAATCACTGGCCTGGCTGGGTTCCCAGAGCAATGGTGTGTTTCCCTTAGAGAGGCAAATGCCACCCCAGCCAGTTCCAGGGGCTGGCTTTGCTCTCACCTCCAACCCTGCCCAACCTGTGCCTGTGTCTTGGGGGCTCTCTTGGCGCTGGCTGGAGCTGAGCTCCCCCAGTCTGAATTTTCCCAGTGGCTGTGGCCAGGCTGCAGGGCTGGCACTGGCAGATGGGCTGTGGGGTGGCATCTGCTGCTGGCACAGGAAGCCAGCCCTCCTGGGAGGGAGCGGCCGCTGCCACCACCTCCCTGCTGGCTCCTGGCCACCGCAGCCAGCCCGGGGCTCTGCCCTGGCTCTGGCCCAGCTCCCCCATCCTGCTGCCTGCAGGGGCAGCCAGGCTGGGATTGCTGCCTCTGCCAGGGAGCCTCCTGCCAGCTTGGAAAGCGATATTCTGTCCCTCGGGGCCTGGCAGGAGGAGGTGACAGCAGGCTCCAGCCCCAGCTTCTCTGGGCAAAGAAGGTCACTGCTGGCCGGGACAGAGAAGCAAGAGCAGCCGGGGGCTTTGGCCGGAGCCACTGGTGTGGGGCTTCCCTGCCTCTTTCCCTGCCTCTTTCCCTGCTGCCCGTGAGAGGCCAACCCTTGGTGCAAAGGTGGCCTCCAGTGAGGCTGGCAGCTCCTGCCACCGTCCCACAGCCTTTCCTGGAGCAGAGCTGGGGAGCAGCCATGCACATCCCCCTGCTCCCTGTGACACTGGTGGGAAGGACAGCGGCAGCTGCCTGGCCCTGCAGAGCCAAACAGGGCTAAAGACAGGGCTCAGTGCCCAGCCCTCCTCTGCTGCCAGCAGGGGCCTGCCTGGGGAAAGGCAGGGTGCCAGGGCTCCCAAAATTTGAGGCAGCAGCAGCAAGCAAAGCAGGAGGGGCTGATGAAATGTCCTGTGGGTATTTAGAGCAGAAACGTGCTTGGTGGCTCGAGTGTGGCCATTCCAGAGTGCTGTGGCTGTGGCTGATGTCACGGGGCAGGGACAGAGGTGTTTGGCTGAGTGACAGGAGGTGTAAAGGCCCCTGTCAAGGGCAGGCAGAGGTGGTGTGGGGGAACAACCTGTGCTGAGGGATGGGGGAGCTCCCCAGTGCCCAGGGGGGGACAGGAGCAGCAATCCCCCCTCAGTGAGGGCCCAGCTGGTGGTGGAGTGTTTGGCACACGGGCGTTTGATGCTCCTTCTCTGCTTGCTTTGGAGCATCTGCTTAGCACAAGTATCTGCTGCATGAGGCTGCCCTGAGCCCCCCTCCTCTGCAAGCAGAGGCTTGTGGGAGCCCAGGGTTTCTGTGCTGACAGTGCCACTGGGCTTTCTCAGCAGAAAAACATCCTGGAAAATACTCTGAGGAGCTGAGGTGTGCATGAAACCAAGCAGAACTGTGGTAGTGGTCCTTCCCTGTGGCAGAGGTGGGCCACACACACCCCACACACACCTCTTAGCACACTCGGGGCATGTATCTCCTGGCTGTAGCCACTGCTATGCCCAGCCTGGTGTGTGCCAGTCTCTTGCTAAGTCTAAGCCAACTCAGGCCAGCCTCCTTTTGTGCCTGATCCCAGCTGCAAACAGCTGCTGTAAATCCCACTGATTTTCCCACTGTTTTGTAGAATGAAGTCATCCCTGTGTGGCCACACTTGAAGGCGCAGCCAGCAGCCTGCTCTGTCCCCAGCCATGACTCAGGGGAGGGCACGTGTGTGTGATGCTGTGCAAGGTGTGTGTCCCTGCCCACCACAGCGCTTGGGGGAGAGCCAGGCTTACCTCAGCCTGCACTCTGGTGTTTGTGAAGCCTGTGAGGAGTTGTCACGGAGAGAATTCAGCTCCCTGTCCCTCTGCCTGTGAGGAGATCAGCTGCAGCATTCTGATCTGTGCAGCAGTGAGATGTGGGTCTGTGGACAGCTCTGTCTGCAACCACCACTTGGGAATTTTCTCCCACTGCATCTTCCCCTCACAGAACAAACCCTGTTGCCTCTGGGTCTGCTTTGTGTGCTCACAGGAGGGACAGCTGGGATTTCTGGGATCAGGATGGCAGTAGGATGCTGCTCAGCTGGAAGTGAGAGATGGCTCCTCTCACAGCTGCTGTGCTGCTGGTTGGATCCTCCGGCCTCAGCTCCTGTTTGCTTTTGCTGACCTATTTTCATCTGCTGTGCCCAGCACATGGCTGAAGAAGTTGGAAGCTGAGGCAGCTGCTCTTCCTGGGGATTTTTCTCTTGCTGAAAGGGCCATGAGTCACTATCTCTGTCGGAGCATGAAATAGAATTTGCTTAACCCCGTGCTGGAGCCCAGAATTGGGTAGGTTTGCTTATGGTCTGATTTGCTGCGGGAAGAAAAAAAACCCAGGAAGCTGTTCCTGGTGTGTGCTCAGGTGTTGAGTCAGGCAAACCTTTGCTCATATTTCTCAGTTTAAGAAATAATCCAGTTCTCACTCCTGTCCATTCCTTACAGTTAGCACCTGTGGACAAACTCACTGAGCCAACTAAGCCAGACAGAGCTCTCATCTTCACTCTCTCAGTGCAGGTATCTCTGCAGGACTGTGTTTATTGTGGATTAGTGCACCTGAAGCCAAGCATGGCTCATCCACAGCAGAGCAATGTGCATTTTTATGTCCTGTTTCAGCTGAGTGGACATGGGGCTGCTAATCCTTTCTGACAGGGAGGTCATCCTTGAGAGTGGTGCCCTGGGAGGGCAGGCACCACGGGCAGGCACGTGGGGCTGGGGGAGCTGTGCCAGCCCTGAGCCAGTGGCTCCTCCATCTCTGAGCAGCTCCCGGCTCCTCGGCCTTGACAGCCGCCCCTTCTCCCTCTGTCCTGCCTTCACCTTCCCTGGCTGCTGCTGCCTCTGATAAGGTCACTGCCTCTGAAGCCTGGAACCTTCTCCACCTCCAGTTTTACTTCCAGTACTGCAGTGCTTCCTCTCCTCTTTGCTGTAACACCGCCTCCAGCCAGGCAAAACCCCACATGGGAGCTCTAAGGTCATGGAAGGTCCCTGCCAGGACCTGGCTGGGACTGATGCTGTCCCCTTAGTGTCAGGTGACATGGGTGGCAAGAAGGACAGCATCCCTAGCACACCTGGAGTGCACTTGTGGGTGCCTGCTCTGCAGGGCAGGGACAGAGCTGCTGTGAGGATGAAGCCCTTTCCCATCCCAGCAGCTGCACAGGAGTCCAGCTTGGCAGTGGTGGCCCTGGTGGCCGTGGGTGGTGGCCCTGGAGAGGAGCCTGCAGCTCCCTGGGGCAGGGGGGGGGGGGGNTGCTGCCCTGGGGCCACCACAGCAGTCCCTCCACCCACACCCTGTCCCCGCGGGTTTCTGGGATTTGTGTAGGGCTGTGATGACCACCTGAAGCTCTGGTGTCTATGTAGAATATGCCATGTATTTGTTTTTAATGAGATGGTATGGAACAGTTCATAAAAAAGAAAAAAAAAAAGAAAAAAAAAAAAGAAAAAAAAGAAAAATGGGTGCTTCCCACCCGTTGTCCGTAAAGCTCTGTGAGAAATGGCTCTGCCCACCAGCTGGGAATGCCAGGCTCAGGGCAGGGAACAACCAAGGGCAGCTGCAATGAGCAGGGCAGTGCTGCTCCCAGGGGAAAAGTGCCTGTTTCTTGGCTGCTTCTGCAATGAAGAGAGCAGGTAAGTCTCTTCTGGTGGGTCATACAAAACCCCTTTCCAGAGGTAAGTCCACATATAGACAAGAACCTGGATGCTGCTCTAGCAGTGTCAGGAGAGGTCTCCTTGGCAGAGCTGGCGTGGCTGCAGCTCTCCAGTTGATCTGTGCTGCCTCCCACTGTCCAGCTCCAGGTGAGCTTGGTGCAATTCAGCTTTGGTGCCGCGTCCCACGCCTGGGGTCCCGGCTGAGGACCACCCCCAAGACCAGGACATGCTGCTTCCAGACCTGGGCGTTCAAAATCCTGGTGGCTCACCGTGAGGGACAGGCAGGTGGTGTCCCCTGCCCCTCCGAGCCCTCTGCCGCCTGTAGCCAGGTGGCTCCGTGGCAGGCAGGCTGATGTGGAATGCTCTCCATGCCGACGATCGCAGCATTCCCGGCCGTGAGCGGTGTCTGGGAGGAGCCGCTCAGCAGCTGCTGTGCCAGGAGCTGCCCCTGCTGCTCCTCGCATCTCCTTTTGCCACAGGCTTCCGACGAGGCGGCAGCTCCCACCGTCGGCACCCTGCTGGACCTTGTGGTGAAGGATACCTCGGGAAGTCGCTGAGGGTGTCCCAGAAGGGGACCCCATGTCCTGTCCCGCCGGGTCCCCGCCGCTAAGGCGCATCGCAGGCAGCGTCACCGCAGGAGCAGCACCAGGGGCAGGAGCAGCAGCGTGGGACACACAGAGATCCCAGCAGTGCCACCGCAGTCCTGGGCATTTTCCTGCGAGATGGGAGACAAGGGGTCAGCTTGCCTGCTGCCAAGCCTGCCTGCCACCTTTGGAAGAGGGAGCAATGCCTGTGGTCGAAAGATCACACCAAGAGCCAAGGAAGGGACTGGTTTATTCCTGCTGGCCGNCCCGCCGCTAAGGCGCATCGCAGGCAGCGTCACCGCAGGAGCAGCACCAGGGGCAGGAGCAGCAGCGTGGGACACACAGAGATCCCAGCAGTGCCACCGCAGTCCTGGGCATTTTCCTGCGAGATGGGAGACAAGGGGTCAGCTTGCCTGCTGCCAAGCCTGCCTGCCACCTTTGGAAGAGGGAGCAATGCCTGTGGTCGAAAGATCACACCAAGAGCCAAGGAAGGGACTGGTTTATTCCTGCTGGCCGCAGCAGCCCTCCATGGGCTAGGAAGCCACATGGCTGCCCGGCTCCTCGCAGAGGGGGGGTGTGTGTGTGTGTTTGCTCCTGACCCTGTGGTTTCCGACCTCAAGCCCTTCCCAGGTGAAATCCTAACGTGAAATCCTGCTAGGAACCCCCTCGGGGATTCACGGCTGTGTCTGGCTCCAGCCAGCAGGATGGGCACGTGAGACGCCCCATGCAAGGGTGCAAGAGGAGACATTTGTGCATTTCGGGCACGGGCATGCCCGTGGTGCCACCCAGCCGCGAGCTGTCCCTCCCTATCCCCGCTGTCCCGGGATACCTCAGGGTGGAAGGCGTGGCACGAGTCCGGCCGCCGGCGCAGCTTCTGGGAGCGCATCCGCTCACACTTCACCGAGGCGTTGTGTGCGAGGCTGTTAAGGACCGCCAGGGCGGGCAGGGAGAGGGGATGGATGCCACACACACCCACTGGGCCCCCGTGCAAGTTTGGCTGGGTGGAACTGCACCACCCGGGAGGCAGAGGGAAGGGCAGGTCACCCTGCACGGGCTGGAGACCTCTCCAAGCCAGGTCGTGCTCTCCACCCCCACGGCAATGGCAGCAGAAGCACATTTTCCACCCTGGCAAACACGGAGATGACAGGGCCTGTGGAGCCCTGCATCCCTGCTGTGCATGGAAGGATATATTTGACCTCTTTTGCATCCATTGGGACGGGTGGGAAGACACTGCAATCGCAGACGGTGTCCGTGACCAGGAGCAGGAGGTTACTGCTGATGATCTGCTGTGCCACAAACATCCTGCAAGGGAAGAGCAGGTGAAAAAAAGCACAACTCTCCAGCCCAGAGCAGCAGCCCTGGCATTGCCTGAACCACGGCAAAGAAATTGAAAGAAAACAGAGGTCATTGGAAACAGGGTGCCAGCAGAAAGCAGGAGAGACCAGTGAGCAGGCGTGCACAGGGACAGGTGCCATTGGCACTCCTTTTTGGCCTCTTTTTGGCTCTGAACTGGCTCAAATCTACAACTCCATGCTAGGCACAAAAGTCAAAATCAACCCAAGAACCAACCAGCCAAAACCAACACAAGGCCTCCCCAGATGGGGCAGCACATCACAGCAGATGGCACCTGAGCAAAGCCTGGCTTCACCCAGAGGTGTGTCAGTGCCCATTTAATGTGTGTGCTTGTACAGTGCAAGGGTGTCTGTATTCTGTGGTCCTGGGAGGAGCAGAGCTGTGCTAAATTTCACCTTACTGGAGAGAGAAGTAGAGGAACCCAGTAACATTGTGGGCTACACTGGTGTGACAGGACTGACCAACTGGTGTTTGGCAGGGAGCCAGCGTGTCCTGGAGCCACTGGGCACAGGGAAGGCTGGGGACATCAGGCTCTGCGTGCCTGCACTGGTGGCAGGGCTTCTGGAATAGAAATACAGGCTTGTGGGGATGTGCCCACTGCACTGGCCAAGCTGACTGTGCTGGAGCAGTGCCCAGTGTCCCTGGTTATTCACCACCTGGCCTTGCTGCCTTCCAGCCTCCAGGGATTTCTGTGTCCCCTTTTAAAGGTGCTGAATGCCACACACAGCAGCTGACCATTTCATTAGTGCTCCCTGACTAATGACTGCCTCGGGGGCTTTGGCAAGCAGCCTCCAACCCATGCACACATTTGGTCACCAGGACAGAGATGCCCCATGCATCAATCCACCAAGCCAACATTTCTGCCCAGGATGGAGCACCCAGCCCACCCCTGCTCCACCAGGAGCTTGTGGGATGTCATCAGGAATTGCCTGCATGCCAGGCCCTGGCTAATGCTCCACAGAGCCTGTGGCAGGGGTGGGGGGGGTGTGTCTCCCAAATATCTGGCTGAAAGATGCACAAGATGCACCTGGGAGCCAGAGGCTGCAGCTACAAAGGAGCCAAGCAGGACACAGCACCTGCTGCTCCAGCACTCCTCACCTCCAGGTGAGGTTCTTCTTCCAGCAGGGAAGGGGCAGCTCCCAGGCTTTGTTTGTAGCAGAGATCTGTGACCCAAAGAGGTCACTCAGTTCTTCTGGACCTGCCCAGAGCTTAATAGAATACCTTGTTGTCATCAAATCTGCAATCTCTCCTGAAACAATGTTTGGCAAGGCTCTGCTTTTCCTAGAACCATGCTGACCAGTGGAGGCTGTTTTTCTAAGCTTTAAGTCTTTCCTGCAGTTGATCCAATACTGAAAACTAGGTTTTGTGGGTTTTTTTTAGGAGCAGTTCCAGTCATATCTGTTTGGCCTCCTCACATTAGGAAGAGCTGGATCAGTGGAAAGTCATCTTTTTGTCACCTTTCCACATGTGATTGCTGATGGCACTGTGCAACCACTGAAAACAGCCTCTTTCCACAACGACTTTCCTGTTACTTTTGACTGTCCATTCACTTACAATGAAAATGGGAAATAAAAAAGTGGTCTCTTGTTTTCAATTCTTTCAATCTAACACTTTTTTTTTCCCCATCCCTGCTTTGTTTTTTTGTTTTTCTTTTTTTTTTTCTGTAGAAATACAGAAGAGGGGGAAAATGAAAAAAAAATAAAAGGAAAGTCAAGAGTATTGCAAAAAGGGAAAACTTTCTAAGAAGAAAACTTTTGCCAGAAACATGAAAGAACATAAAAAGTTCCTTTCTGAAACCTGTGGAATGGCAAGATATATATATTTAAATGCTGTTGTCTTTGTTCTACAGCCACCTCTGCTTATTAAATTATTAAAAATGATTTAATATTTTTTGTTGTTAAGAATCAGTACCCTGGTCTCTTCACCTCTCTCTCTCCAGCACGGTGGCCAGAGCTGTGGTTGTCGTGGCGGCTGTGCCACAGGCACGGTGGCAGGTGACCTTTCTGATGCTGCTGTCATCCCCAGCAGCCCTGGGACAAGGCCCCCAGCTGAAAGGGAAGCTGCAGCTCTTACTTTTGGCAGTCCCCACAGTCGATGAGCCCGTTGGTCTCCTTGATGGCCGGCTCGTAGACGAACACGGGGTACTCGGTGTCGCAGGGCTGCAGCGTGTCGTGCTTCTTGTGCCTGTGAGCTGCCGGGGACGAGACAAGGACACGCGTGAGGGGCACACGGGAGCCGCCCGCACCAAATGGAAACATGCCACACTCGGTGATGGACTTTGGAGGAGCAGCTACCCCCCAAAGGTGGCTGGGAGCAGGTGCCCTCCGGAGAAAAAGGGGAAGGAGATGCTGCAGAAAGCAGGCAGGCAGTGATCCCTGCTCCCACTAGGTGGTGTGGGAAAACCAGCCTATGTGAAAATGCCTCCAGGATCGCCACTCGCCTTCCCAGCAAGCCCGGACCCTGCCACGCTGAAACTGCAGCCGAGGGGCCGCAATGGCCACAGCACCCCGGGACCCCCTGGCCAGGCAGGCAGGGACACTCGGGCACAGGTACCCCTGTGTTCCAAGGAGCTCGGGGGGCCACACTGAACCAGCCGTGTCAATGAAATCCCTCCTGCCTAAGCCAGCCCTGGTTCATGCAGTTTTTAAACACAGAAACCTGTGCCCAGGGCTGTGCTCCCTGCAGGAGCCCTGCGTGTCTGCGGTGGGGCTCCCATCAGCTGCTGATCCCTCCTGAGCCCACAGCAGGAAATTGGAGGGGCTCAATACGTGTCATGTTAAGAAGAAACCACCAGCAGCAAACAAATCTGGCCTGAGACCACAGGGAAACAGATGACAGCTCTCGAGGACCAGCAGAGACCAAGCTAATGAACAGCACTGGCTCCTGGAGGGAGCAGCTGCTCCATCACTCATCAGTCACACCCTGCAGGACTCCCAAACTAATTTGGGGATGAGGGGGAGCTGAACCACCTCACTAAGCCTCCCTCAAGAAGCAAGAACATTCTTTCTAGGAGTTCAGCAAAATCTGTCTTGCCTGAAACTACTGCCTTGGGCCCTTCTGGCAATTATTTTCTGCAGTTGGAGGTAGCAAAGCCAGCTCCTGCCTCTGTAGGACACAGGGGACTGCTGCTGATGGAAATATGAAGCTTTGTTGCCAGGGCAGAGGTGGCTGCGGCTCAGCCAGCAGCAAGCACAAGAAATGGTTTCTACATCAGCTTTGGGTCTGAGCACAAAAGCCTCACTTTGCAGCCTCCCACCCACACAGCAGCCACGGGCAGTGCTTCTGGGGGGACCAGCAGGGAAGAGGGTCCTCCTCACCTGGAGGATGCCCAGTTTACCCCTTGCAGCAGAAGCGCTGAAGATTTATAGAAAAATGCAGCAACCCGGGTTTTAATCAGCAAATGTACGGTGAGAAGGCATCAAGAGGGCATCTGTGATTGGGTGGGTGATTTGCATCACTGTAAAACCCTCACTGCTGTGAGCAATGGTCTCCTCTCCCCTGGCACTGCCCGAGCAGGCAGAAAGCAGCAGGCACCTCCCTGCAGAGCTTGCCGTCTAAACAATGTGGATTACACAAGAGAGAGAAAAGCTGCATGATTTTCTCTGATTTTTCTCTCCACCATAGCAATCCAGCAACACAAGACATCCATTAAGAGCCAGGAACTGTAGCCCAATCTTGCCTCTAATGCCTTGTCCAGGTGAATATGATGGGCACTCAAACCTCTCCCTGCAGTGCAGAGTCTCTGGTAATTGTACTCTGTGCTTTTCTTCAGAAGTCTCAAAAACCAGCACTCAGGAGGCAGCCCCTGCTTAAATCCTCCCAGACTATGGGACCCACCTTTCAGTGACATGGTGAGGTTCATTTTGCACAGATTCAAAAGCACACAGAGCCTGACTGCAGCACAATGCCTCGTTCTGTATTCACCCTGGATTCACACTGAATTAATCAACCAAACCTGTCATTCCAGGGGCCAGCAGCACCTCTGCCACCAGCCAGGGGCTGTCTGGCTGTGCTCTGCCACCATTCGCTGTCCCTCTGTGCAAACCCCATGCTGCAGAGGCAGGGAAAAGCCTCTCCCATTTCTGCTGATGGAGAATGCCTCTGACTAAGACCTGTCACAGGGACTGACAGCCCTGAGCAGATCTGGAATGAGCAGAAGAAGAGGTGTTTCACCTGTTTCTGAGGTGAATTCCAGACACTTCTGATGGAGCATGCAGAATATCCCTGTTTATGCTGTAAGGAGAGAAACTGCAAACACCTTCTGGCTCTGAGCAGCTGCAGGGTTGGTAAGTGTATTCTGGCCAGGAAAGTCCCCAAACTAAGACTAAAGGAGTGTGAGAAACAGAGCAGCCTTAATTCACTGTACTGGGGGCTGGGAAAGCAGCTCCAAACCCTGAAGCAGGTGGCCAGGCTGTCACAGCCTGGACAGGAACCAGCCTTTCTCGGGGACATGCTTGTGGCAAGACCACACATTGGTCCCTCAGCCACAACCATCACTGTCCTGTTGAGCTGGCCCTGGATTTACAGCCCTGCCACTGCAGCACAGCTGTTGGCAATGGACTGTGCAGCTCTTGCTCAGAAAAATCGCTGTGATGACCACAAAGGTGACCTCATAAAGTTGGGGCAAACTGCTTGCAAGAATTTAACATATGGCTCACGTCATGAGTGGCAAAGAGCCCTGACATAGCAGGACCTCATTTTTCCCCTGTCCCTGATAAAGAGTGACATCCTTTACTAGCTCCTGTTACAGTATCATATCCTTTACTAGCTTCCTTTTATAACATCATCCAAGCAGATGGAGTTCAAGCAGTATAAAGTACAGTGGTGTGAAGGACAGGGTGCAGGGAGGGGTGAATGAGACCATCAGCTTGGAAAATGCAGAATGGAAGTTGATCTGAAGCCTCTCAGCCTCAGCCAGTGTTGGATGAGGGCTGTCATGGTGGGCTTGGAGAACCAGGCCCTGCAAGGGAAAAGTCAATTAAAGAGACTGCATGAACCACACCCAGGATAAACGTGGCCAGCACCAAGGTGTATTTTTAAACTGGCAGAAGTGACCTGCACAGACTTTGAATTTTTTGGTTTTTTTTTTTTTTTTGGCACAAGCTGAATGAAAAGAAGCTGCTTGAAAATCTAACTCCTGCACAAAGACAAGACCTATGACAGAGATTATGCTTAAGCCTACTGACACTTAATTTGCTGGGAAGCAATGCAGCTGCAGCAGTATTGAGAGGTTCAGAGAAGCCCAGTAGTATGTATATCATCAGCAAAAGGCTCAGGCTGAGCCTCTGCATGCACATACTGGACATCAAAATGTTATCAGCACCCTGAGAGTCTGCTGGTCAGGGATTAGTAAACAGCCAGAGGAGCTGATAACAAATTGCAAACTTTATAGCAAAGAGTGAGTTAATTCCAGGCTGTCATTGCTACCATCTGCACTTCCAGAAAGACTTTTGTCAGACATTTGGCAACCAATCCTTCTGAGCAGCAAAGGCAGTTGCTGTGCCTTGTTATGAACTACAGAGCCCAGATTGTGAACTCTTTCCCACCAGCATAAATCATGCACTCGAGTCAGAGGATTTAGTCTGGGACACGTGACAAAATCTGCCACTTAGTGACCAATATAAAACATAGAATTTAACCAATTATCTTGTAAAATATCTTCTGAGCACGTTACCATGGGGTAAAAAAACTCAAACTTTTATGATCTACGGAATTCTAGAAATAGTTCTTTCTAGGCTGCATGCCTTGGCTGGAAGTATTTTTGGCTTAATTAAAAGCTTTCAAACCTGTGCTGATGTCCATAAAAGCAGAAGCCCTTATAAACACAGAGAGAAACTGAGATGCTGAGAGCAGAGAAAAATCTGTGGCAGCAAACGTGTCTTCTCAGCACCTCTGAAAAGCAGATTTGTATGATGAGTGCAGTCTGAATACATCACGCCCATATTCCAACAGCAAGTCTCACCTTCCCAAAAAACAAGAGAACTTGGGAAGCAGAAATAGGCTCAGTGCTGCAGAGCCAGAGGTACACAGTCAGGCAAGGGAGAGCATTAGATCCCTGGTAGTTAATTCCTCTGCACATAACCCGGAAAAAATGTGTGTGCTCAATTTCTCTCTCACAAAATGTCTCCTTCGCTTCATATTTTTCGCATACACCAGCCTTGGCGTGCAGTCAAGAAAATGTTAACATCTCTGGCAAAAATCTACAGCCCCTTCTTAACAACATGTGCAATCCATTTCTTCCAGCCCCAATAGTATTCTTCCACCCTGCTACTCCCCCACACACATGGACACTCTTTTTTTTCATCTGCAGACACCCTCTCTTGCTCTTCCTCTTCTCCATCCAGTCAGACACATTCCAACTGTCTCTATTTCTCCATCTCTGTCTCACACATATGTCTTGCTGGGCAGAGAGCAAATTGGCAAACACAAGCTAGATATGGAAGCAGGGAGATACAAACACAGCCACAGTCTGGACTCTGTCTTGGAGGAATTTCTAACTCGCCTGTAGGAGCGGATTTATGAGTTATCAGTTGAACCACTTGAAAGTCCTCCTGCATTATCCCAGAGCTGGGCTGGGATTTATCAGACAGAGCTAAGCCATGGTGTGTGGAAAAGAAGACTTAAGTTACTTCTTAATAACTGTAGTCTACAAGACCTGTGTAGTTCCTCCTGCAAGAAGGCAGGGGTTGGTCTTTGGTTTGGGAATAACAGCTGAAAAGAATGGGCCAGCTGGGAACCACGGTGAAGGACATGCCATGGAACACAGGCCACGGGCCCAGCCAGGCCATAGCAATGAGTGATGGTGCTGTCTGTGACTGCAGCTCCTCAGGAGGCTCATATGTTCCTTCTTTTATCAACTTCTCAGTGACAGACCTTCAATCACCAGCTCAGCCAGCTAAATGAGCAACAGCATCTCTTCTTTGCAGACCAGGGAAACAGAGCCAGGCTCTGCCTTGGCCCTGTCACGCTTTTCTGCAAGTCCCCCACTGTACAAAGGGTGGAAAAAAGTCTTTTCTAGCCTAGGAATTTCTAGTTAATCCTTTTTTTTTAACTATTAGGTGGTTCTACTTACAGTGATGGAAGACAGCCTTGGCTGGAGAAGTCCCATGGCACACAGACACACAGTGACGATGGAGACACGTGACAGATTCACAGGATGGCAGTGACATGGAGACATGAATTTGCACACAGCAGTCATGGAGGTGATGTGGGAAAGAGATGAAAGGAAGCACAAAAGGAAATGGTGATGAGCAGGACAGCAGTGACATCCCCCCTCCCTTTTTGCTCTCCTCAAGCACAGACTAAATCAGACTGCAGCCACAGAACATGCACAGCAGGAATGCCACACCTGCCTGTTCCCCTGAATGAGCAGTCTCTCCTGAATGACCATGAGTGCTGCACCTGCTCATCTGACTCTTCCTCACCAATTTCTGCATGGGGCCACTCCTGTTACCCTGATGTGTGTTACATAGCAGCCAGGGCTGCTTAGGGGACAGCTGCAGCTTCTGCTGCCATCTCTTTGGAGGAGGAGAGTGGGACCTAAAAGCACCCACAGACCTCCTTCTCTAGAGGGGAATTTTGCTTTCAAAAAATGACTGTTTCCCCATTATGCCAGGAGAATTCAGTGCAGAAGGACCCAGCCCCACAGCTGGCATGGAAGAGACCACTGTCTCCACTATAAGGCACCGCTAGTGATCAATAATTACCAAGACTAATTACAGCCCCTACTTGGCTGTGCACCTCCCCTTCCCCTCTGAGTCTCTTCAGGGCCATTAACATCCCCCCTGCTTGCAGGGGCTGGGATGGGACCGCAGAGATTCCTGGGATGTTTCCAGCAGGCAGCACTTCAGCTGCAGGACAGGTCACTGCATTTCAAGCCAGACACACCCCTCTGCTGAACTCAGCTGCTGTGCAATACCATGTGCCTATCATCTTCTCCCTTCCAGAGCAGTGGGTAAGTGAAGACCCTCCGTGTGTTGTTGAACTCTAAGGTTTCTGTCTAGCTTCCTGGGACCTCTGCTAGGCTCTGGAGAGACTGCTGTTCCCCCCCTGCTCTGTCCTGTCCTGTAGCAGACTGGAAGGGAGGCTTTCCAGCTGAAGTTCTTTGCAGCTGATGGCCTCTCTCATCCCACTGCACATAGGGTAGGGGTCCTAGGAAAGGAGTGTCTCCCCTCTCCTCAGCAAATTACCCTGAGGGGAGCAAGCAGAGTGCTGCCAGCAGCACACACCTCACCCTGACCACCCTGGTGCTGGGGCAGCCTGGAATGGGGGTGGAAATGGGGGGACATGGTGGGATCTGGAAGCTGGATTCCAGTGTCTGTGGAGGAAGGGGTGTGGGACAGAGGGCAGGCTCCTCGCACAAGGCCAGGCTTCCCCGTACAGTTTCTTCTGTCACCAGTGGCTGCAACACTCACGTGCTATGGGGTGGCTGGACTCTTGTGTACTCACCATCTGCCAAGTTGTCTGAGTGCCAGAAGCTACTCATGTTAAACTCCAAAAGGAAGCTGTCAAAAGAGCAAGAACAGAGGATGCTTTTTCAGCAGCCTGGAAGGATGCAGGTGTCAGGGAGATGGCCCTGTCGCCCAGTGAGTATCAGTTCTAAAATGTTTACTACAAATTTCTGGCAGTGCAAGTCTGATTTTTCTGATTTTTGATTTTTTTTTTCCCCTTCTCCACATGCTAGAATGTAGCTCTGTATCGTGGGATCTGTACTGTGGAAGATCTGAATGGGCTTTTTCCTGAAGTATATCCTGTGCAAGGGGCTCGCCAGTGAAGGAAGGAACAAGTATGGCAGCCCCTGAGGCTGGGAGGGGATTCAGCCGCTATAGGACCCACCTGAGGAGCAGGCATGATGGCCACCAGAAGCCCACACTCTGTCTGCTTGGAGGTAACTACATGGAAATGTCCTGTACCAACAGGCTAAAACCCTCAGAGCTGGACCTTTACCACATCTGCCCTTTCGCACACCCAGCAAGCTGAGCAGTGGCACTTCCATCCTAATTTGAGCTTGAACTCTGATTCACCCCAGAAGTCTGAGGTGAAGCCAAACCCAGAGGAGAGCCTCCCCTCTCTCCCCCCTTGCCTGGCACTCAGACCTGAGCTGCTTGGCTTGCTGCCTTCAGCCTTCTCCCCCGTGAGAGGAAGATGTGCATTCGCTCCTCACGGGCAAACGAGACAGGCAAGAGAACTCGGCACCAAGGATCTGCACAGAGCCCCAGGAGGCCCAAGTCCTATTTCTGACTCAGGCACTTTGTACTGAGTGACTTCAGGTAAATCCCAGACCCACTGTGGGCCTCTGCCTCTCAAAATGGCAATAGTAATAGCTTTCTGTCTCCCAGGAGCACAGTGCAGAGCTGAATGTCAGGAGAAGGCTGACAGCAATGCCCTACGCGGGGGCTTCCGCTTGCAGCTTTCCCAGCTCTTGCCCCTCCTGGTCTGAGCCTCCCAAACACCCCCATCTTTTGGTACTCACATGAGGAAATCACTTATCAGCCACTTCACTGCAGCTACAAAGGCATAAATTGGCTGGAGAACAAAAGAAGAAATGAGAAATACCATAAGGACCTGGTCAGAGAATTTATAATTGTTATGCAGGACCCCACATTTTAGACCAAGTCCCTCCACTGATCAGAGCTCTTGAAGACAGGCTGGAAATACAAGGTCTGGGCATCACTGGAAAATGTTCAAAATACTTCAAAAGCCAGCAGAGCTGCCCTGCTACTAATAATACCTCCTCACCCCCTCCCCATGAGGGTCAGGGAGTTTATCAGGAATGTACGAAGGACTTTGAAGATGTAATTGCTTGATGATTTCTCTCCAGTGTGGATGACCTTCAGAGCTCAGAGCAGGAGAGAAACACAGCTAAATGGGACACCACCAGTTTAGGATGCTTTTGTGTTCTGAGAGCAAGTGGTGTTTCTGGGACAAGTGACAGCACTGCCCAGGATTTAGTATTATCTGCCATTGATTGATTATGCTTAACTGTGCTTTCATCCAGCTTTTCCTCAAGATGGCATGACTTCTATCATCTTCTTGCTTTTCAGCTACAAATTGGAAATCCAGTATTATCCCAGGGACAATTCATCTGCAGAGGATACTGCTGTTTCTTTTCTTCATGGTAACCACGTCTAATTTTCATCTCCCCCTCTCATAATCATGCCCATGTCCTCAAACCCAAAACAGATGTGACAGTCACGGGATGCAGGATAATATTCCATTAATGATGACTTCTCTTCAGCCAAAATAAGTCAGCAAATAGTAAAATCTGGAGATGGTTGGCAATTTGACTGATTTTTATGTCTGTTTTATGAAAGTCAGTTTTATGAAAAACTGACTTTTCTTGATTTCTTCATTTTCAAGGGTTTTGCTAAGAGGGGAGGATGAGACATGGAGGCTGAATGCTCACCTTTTCATTTTCTTCCCAATTCACCTCATTTTTGGCAGCTCATAGTTTGTGACATTTCTTTCGGTGATCAGAATTGGAGGATATAATCAAGCAAATATTTTCACTACAATAACCATATGTTATCAAGCAAACTTAAGTATAGCCACTGCAAACCAGACATTGTTAAAAGTGTTATTGTTAAGAATGTTGTTAAAAGGCAATATTTGTTGAAAATTCTTTTACTGGAAAAAAAAATTACAATGTCACACTGTAAGGGTACTTCCTGCACTCCTTCCAGTATCAAAGGATCATAACAGTAATGAACACATCCCTGTTTAGTGTTGTGTCAAGCAGTTTGAAGTGGCCTAAGTGTTGAGTAGTTACTTTGTTCTGCTTGTTCGAGGCAAGGTTAGGAAGGTGGAGTGGGATTAGAGTATGAGTTTGTATCAGCCTAAAGAGAGGTTGCATTTGGGTACTGGCAAAACCCTTCACTCTGTTAGTTTGTTCCCTGGGCTACCAGCATTCTCACTCGCCTGCTCCAAGCTCACTCATCCTTCCCCAGTGACTGCCAGTTTTCCCCAGATGCTCTGTTCCCTGACACTGCAACTCTCCTTCTTGAGCTGAATAAAACCATGCCCTGTAGAAGCATTCCTGTTCATTTCAGCTGCTAGCTGATTGCTTGGCTTTCAGGAGAACCTGCCACAGTCTAGCTCCTTCCAATTTTCAGTGAGATCCTATATGGCAACAGAGAGCCACATTGGAAACCAACATCAGTGGCCACTGCTGCTTCAGGAACCTGCCTGAGGTGAGTTTGGACAGTCCCATCCTGAAAGCAAACACCTCCTGAAGTCCTTTGGGGAATGCTGGAGATGCCCTGCAGGAGGAAGCCCAGCCCAGGGAGGGCTGTGTGGTGACAGATACGTACGCTGAGCAGGGGTCGGGCGCCGCTGTGGTGGTGGTAGGGCACCTTGCACATTGCCTGGTAATCATACATGGTCACTCTGCAAGCAAAACACAACAAGCAAGCAGTCAAAAGCAAGCAATGCAACCACCCACGGGACAGACACGTCAGCTTCTTCTCAAAAATGTCAGGTATGAACTGTTTCCTGGATTCACTAAAGCAGTGACCTGCTTACACGTGTCTTTGCTGTTTGGCCAGTGCTGGATCTTGCAGAGCAAGAAATACAGGCTCTGGATTAATGTAACTGGGTCAGTACAGGAGGAAATATGTTCCTAATTTCAGACAGTGAGTAAAGCAAGCTATGAAGCAGAGGAATTATAATTGTAACTACCTCAGGTCCCCCTAGTTCCTGTTTTCAAGCCACTGAAACTCTGAACTCTCTTTTGACGTTGGCTGAGGGAGTGGAGTGAGATGAACAGAATTTTTTTTAAGAGAAGGAGAAATGTGGTCAGCCAGCTGCAATGCTGCATCTGTGGGGCTCTCAGACAACCACTCCCCAGAAAGGCTTTCCGAGTGGCAGGAGGAACTGAAGCACTTCTGTACCCAAA
Source organism: Ploceus nigricollis (assembly GCA_013399945.1). NCBI lineage: Eukaryota > Metazoa > Chordata > Aves > Passeriformes > Ploceidae > Ploceus > Ploceus nigricollis. The sequence continues at coordinate 1,138,308 of VXBC01010289.1, read as the reverse complement.
ATGCCAAGAAACGTTTCCCATAACATTTCCCTGGAAATTTTTCCCATAAATTTTCCCTGGAAAAGACAGAGAAGCTGCTGCTCTCTGGCCACACAGAGATTGGAAGTTTCTGTCTCTCTCTGTGTTTTGCAGCAGGTGGAAGAGCAAGAGATGAGTAGAAACAGTGTGTGTGCTGACGATGGCAGAGCCACTCAGAAGATGGGGCAGGTAGCTAAAGGAGCTCTTGTGTCTGAGTAAGAGAGTCACATGCATCACCAGCATGTGCATTTTCCCTGCTCAAGTGCTTCTTAGAGGGACCAACATGCTCTGACCCACACACCAGGGAAGAACAAGATGTACAGTGTGGAGATCCCCCACTTACCGCCTGAACATGCCCATGTTTAGCAGCTGGGTCATCACTGAGCCATCCACTGCACCAAAAAATTTTCCAGTCTGCAAGCACAAAAAGGGAAAACCAGAATAAACTGTAAATTTTCCAAATGCTCGATGGCTCCAGCTGATCTAGTTTGTCTGGAGGCCTGCTGTACACAATGAGGGTTTTTGCTGAGCGTTGTCCTTTGGCTGGCTGGAAAGCTTGAGGGAGGACTTCCCCCATCACCAGCTGGGCATCCTGCACCATTCCTACCACGCTTGGAGATGATTTAGCCCACATAAGTCCCTGTGGCTTGTGTCAGAAAAAGGCAGACTCTCAAGCTGCAGAGACCCAGGCATGCTGAATCACTGGAAGCCTGGACTCTCTCGTGGGTTATTGGCAATCCATGTTCTCTGGATCTGAATGCCTGAGTCTTCCATTTGAGCCTCTCTGCTACCCATGGCCACTGTGGTTTTGGAAACCTCTGCTCTCCTGCTGCCCTAGGTGAACTGGCCCACCATGCAAGAGTGTGATGTACAGATTTATTTAGGTAGCAAATGCAATTTTACAACTCACTGCTGTGTGAGTTCTGAGCAGGCAGTGACCCAAACAACACAACACAAAGCCATCCATCCCTACAGTTTACATACTGTACACTGGCACAGCTAGGACTAAGTTGCATTTGGTGGGACAACCACCCCCCAGTCCTGCTTGCATGCCCAAACTAAAGGTGGGGCTTGTGGCCCTCTGGTTCCATATATGCCTTGGAGTCAATAACCTCAAATAAGGACTCAGTCTCAAGTCTGCTAACTGCTGCTTTAAAGATTTCCTCAAACAAACAATTCTGCCCTTCCTGATTACTAACCCACGACAAATCTATTGCAAAAATGCCTCAAACCTGTCAAGTCCACCGCTGTGTTCACAGGCAAGTAAATGAAATGTTTGTAAATAATAAAAGTGCGGATATGAGCTGTCCTGTGTCTGTTGTCCTGGCTCATGGGTCCTGACAGAGTAAATAGCTCCCATGTGTTATGGAAGCATTCACACAGTCTGGGATGTTTTGCTTTTCCACTGATAGGCTAGCAGTCATTTAGCATGTATTAGCAGATGACAGATGACTTAATTTATTTGAGTGGGACATTTCCACAAAAAAGCCCAAACCCTTAGGCAGATTTACCTAAGATCACATGGAAATCATCTAACAGTAGTGTTACATGGTTATGAGCCTCTTCCCAAAAGGCTTTAGAAGTCATTTCACTGTATAAATTGATACATAACATCAACTCCCCTTCGAGCATTTAGGCTGTAATCGTCTCAGACAGTCAAATGTGCCTGAGCAAGCACTAACTTTTTTCACCTCCCTCGCTCTTTCAATCTGATTAGGGTGGTGAAGAGGCCAGCTGCTTCCATTTAATACCAGTCTGCAGACCCAGCAGTGAGATTTAACACAGTGCAAGCTGCAGGCAGTGGGGCAAGGAGAGGGGGCCACTGCAAGGCTGTAAATGAGGCCCATTCTGTCAAGAGATGCTGAAGTCTGGCCAAATTTCCCAATGTAGGACATAATTTGTAGAGGTATAAGAATGCGCAGCTATTAGTGCAAGTGAGAGTATGGCCTAGGAAGTGTGTTCAGAAAGGCATCAGCAAACTGGCTTCCAACAGCAAACCAGACATTCAAAGCTTGCTGCTGTTTTAGGTACCCTGTGCAGGCAGCAACACAGAAAAGCATCACTTGGCAGAAATCAAAGTTGTCCCGTACTGGAGCAACGTTTTGTAAAGCAGTTCTCATTACATCCTGCTTCCTCCAGTGACTGCTGCTCTCCTAGGCATCCCTCTGCTGTGTTTCTCTGAACTTCCATCTCTGGGCAAGTTTCCACAGGCCCTTGCCATTTCAGAGGTTGACAGCACAAAGCATTGCTCTGACATCCTGCATGACACACACTGTGTCACTCCCCCCTGCAGCTGAGTGTACAGGCACATGTGCAGGCTGTGCCTGCAACCCAGAGCACACATGTGACTCAAAAGCTACATCACTGCTCACATGCATCCATGCTTTGCTGGCTCCAATGAGCAATTTACACTTTTTGTACACTCAGAAGCTGCAGACAAACAGGATCTGCCAAATTGCCCAGGCTTTGGGCAGGCAGGCAGCCTCCTTGTTGCATGGCTCAAACAGAGCCAGCCCTTGCTCCTCCACAAGCTCTGAGCTCTAGTGGCATCTTGGCCTTTTGGCTGCCCCTCTGCACCCTGCTCCTGGAGTCCCACCTGGGCAGAGCTTGCAGACATCCTCTGCAAAATGCCTCAGGCAGAAGGCAGCAATCCTAGAAAAAGAGGTTTAGTGAGAGAGGGAACATCTGGATGGAGCAGGCGGAGGGAGCTCAAGACCTGGGATGCACAGCTGTGCCTATGACTGGCAGTGAGAAGCAGCTAAAAACTCAGGGGTGGCTGTGGGGCCACAGCTGCAAACATGACAAAAAAAAGCAGAGCAGCCCTCCCTGCAGCACAGCCTGACCCTGCCACTTATTTTCCCTTCCTCCAAGAGCACCTGGTTCTCACTCACTCCCTTCTCCTGGCTCTGTGTTTTAACTCTTTGCTCCCTCTGGGATGAGACTGGATGGGCAGATTAGCTCGAATTAAGAGATTACCCGTTCTTCCCCAAGTAATCCTGCAGGGAGCTTCCAACTTGTCACTCATTAAAATCCTGAGTCCCTTTTCCATGGTGGTTTCCAACTGCCAGTAAGCTCCCTGCTGCCTTCATACAGAGGTTATTAGAGCCAATCCCCCACCCTGATCCATCCATCCCAAGGGCAGAGGAGAGCAGAGCCTGAGCCACACTGTCCTCACCCCGTTCCTGCAGGAAGCTGCTCTGATTTCCAGTGTGGTCACTCAGGGAAGGAGGTGCAGGCAGCACGCAGCTCTGGCAGGCAGAGAAGCCAAAATACCCACAAAAACCCAGGTACAGGATTTTTTCTGGTATTTTTTTAATGGCTGCCTTGAGGAAAGACTACAGGATGGGACAGGGAAGGCCACACAGCAGCAAGTAATCCCACACAGCAACATCCAGGTGGCAAAGCTAGGAAACCCAGGGAATTGATTTAGTGCTGTCTTGAATTCCGTGTAGGGTTTAACGGTGTGGAGACTCACGGTGCCACCAGGAAATAAAAACAGTAACTGGAACAGGATAAAGAAATCAGAAAAAAAAAGCAGTGGTGAACTCTCTGAGGTCAGGGAAAGTAAAAGCTGGAGGAGGACAGCTCTGGTGCTTGCCAAAATACCTGATCTTGGAGGCATGTGGATAATGTTTATAATTTACCCAAATCCACTCTAATGCCATGTTTCTGCTAGTCAGATCTTTCAGAGATGAGCTTTGGAAAAACCCATTTTCCATAAGATGCAGGAAAAAGTACCGAGGCAGAGCCCAGGAGGGCAGTGCTGAGGACACACAGGTGACATGGTAGCTAAAGGGTGTAGCTGTCTCCACTGATGGACACACATCACAGGAGTCAGTAAAATGTCTTTGAAAATGCCATGGGCCTCAGAGGAGAAAACAGCAACTCCTAAGACCACCAGCCCATCCCAAAAACTCAGTAGGGCCTGGCAACCCAGAGTGGGGAGCCAATGCAACTTTTACAGCATTTCCCTCTCTTTGTCTTCAAGCTCTATTTGCTTTTTTGGTTTTTGGCCCACCACCTCATTGAAGGGACACTTCTACCAGACTATTCAGTGTGCTGGGTAGGGCACTTTTCACTTTCCTACAGAAAAGAGGTTGGTTATCCCTTGCAATAAGCTCCCCTTGGTATCTGTCTTTATCTCCCCTGGTGCCTCTGTGTTGCTGATTGGTTTTGATCTGTGACTCTCAAGAGTCTCATCTCAGCCTCTCTGAACTCACTGTGCAGTGCCTGCAGAATGCACAGTCTCACCTTTTTCTTTTGCCAGCCCATTCTGAATATGCTAACGAACCCAAGTCCAGGTGGGAAACCATGGGACTCATATAGCTGATGTTTTCCATCTGAATAGCCATCTAAAAATTCTTCTTCTTTCTCTTGTGTCCCAGCTACTTTGAGATTAATATCACTACTTCATGCTTCACTGTTTCACCAGGTTCTTGTAACGGACTCTGTTCGAGGCTGAAGAGAACTGAAATTCAATAGGTTATCTAGTCTCCCTTATCTCCTGATTTTGTCACGCTTTCAAAGACCTATAGCTGATAAGTTTTCTTCCTTCTGGAAGCTGTGCTGCTTGTGCCAATCACATCCACCAGGAGGTCTCTTACCTTAATTCCCATTTCAACCTGTTTGTCACATCTTGAGGAAAGTAATTTCTGGGATTGGATCTACTGCCTTTTGGAAATACCCAAACTGCATTTGTTAACTCCAGTACAATGGCAATTTTAATGAAACTCCACAATTCTGTCAGTAACAAAACCCCTTCATTTCCTACTTCTTCTGTAAGCCCACTCTTACTATTGACTTATTGCTTTGTAGTTTATGAGACTGTTCCCACATATCACTTTCTGACATCCAGAACTGTGGGGTTTAATTATTTTGAAAGAAGAAGCTCTGTGTTGAATTTATCAGAGAATGGAAAAGTGTAGCTCAACCATGCAGTGGCTGGTAGTGTTGACTTTACCTAGCTGCACAGGATGTCACATCAAACTTGCACCCCTTCAGCTCCCTAGAAATGGCTGTGGAACCACACACCTTATTTTTATTTCTATTCCGAGCCTTTTCCCTTGCTCCTTTCACCTCTGCAAGTCCAGTAAATTCTCCAATTCTTTGTGTTCCTGTTTCCAATTTACTTAAATTATTTTGTCTTCATTTTTTGCCTTTAGCATTTTGCTCTTACCATCCCCTCAGTTTCCTTTCCTGAAGAACACCTGCTTTGACTTCAGAAGCACTCAGAAGTGCTGCTCCCTTCCCTTCCCTTCCCTTCCCTTCCCTCTCAGATCATCTTTCAATAGCATCTGTGCCAAGGAAACAGAGTCTAATTTCCCTTCTCCTGATCAAATGATATTTTGACTAGTTCCTTCCTTATCACTGCAAACTCCTTCCTCACCTAGGATGTGCTGTCACTCTGCTGGGAGCCTTCCCCCTCACTGTGCAGTTGAATTTAATTACACCACAACCACCCTTATTACACAATTCAACTTCATTTGTTTTAACCAGCTCTGGTGGGTTATTCAGGAAGAAGCAAACCCCACTCTCCTGCTTCTCTTATGATCTCTTACCTCTTCAGGTATTTTGGAAACAAGTATAAAGCCATTGTTGTCAATGAGGAAGCAGTTCAGAATCTGCAGAGATGGAAGAGAAGCAATATTGAAGATGGCTTTTCCCCTGTTTGTGTTCAGGATGGAGCAATGTGGGTTTATGATGATGCCAACAGCCTTGGCATTTCCATGCCAAGCCCCACAGCTCAGCTACCACGAGTTTTACACAATTATTTTCCCTTTCTGCCTCCATTTTGGGGTATTGAGTCCATGAGCTGTGACAGAGATTGTCTCTAGCTGGGGCTCTGTGCAGGCCTAGCAGGCTGTGAGCCACACTTAAGGCAAGGAATCCTCCAGGAAGAGACAGGATATTTGTAGTGCTCTTCTCTTTAGTAATACGGTATCTAATGCTTTCCATCTTCAGATTTCAGAGTTTTATAACCACTCACAAAATAACCCTCTCCCCACCACTGAGCATCAGTGCTGATCTACTTTTATTTTGCAAAGCAGGAAATGGAGGCACAGAGTTTAGATGAAAACCCTTTCCTGCAGGGAAAACTAGGAAGCAGAGAAAATCCTACATGAACACACAACCAAAAAAATCTCTGGTGATCTCACTTCTCAGGACAGAGGAGCTCCTGTCTCACATATTCCTGATACCAAGGCTGAAGCAGTGGCATAAACACAAACAGAGGTGTCCAGCATGCATGTCATGCTGACAGCCACTTTTTTTTTTTTTAAAGATCTGGGATGCCAGGGAGATTTAAAGGAGATGGACTTTCACTGGCTGGAGTCCCAAGGTCTCTGCTCTGGCCCAGCTTGGGGGAAGACCTAAACTGCAGATTTGTCTCATTACTATGAGGTCCTGCCCCAGCTGTGCAATCTCTTGTGAGGAGACAACAGGCACTGCCTTTTTTGGGGAGACAGAGATCTCCACAGAGCAGATGGTCAATCACACCCACCACAGGTACAGAGAAGAAACTGAGGCAACTTACATCATCCTGACAGCTCAGTGGACAGACACCATCCAAGCCACGGCACTGCAAAGGGAAAGCAGAGAATTAACCACGGTGTGGAGGAAACTTCCCAGTCTGACCGTGCAGGAGCTGCTCTGGCAGTCCCTCCCCCACCACCAGAGGCGTTCATTGCTGGGACTGAGGCAGCAGCAGCTACAGTGACCCCACAGGTCTCTGACTCCCCATACACCCCACACTCACACAGCCAGACAAGTTGTCCTTACTCGTTCAACTCCAGGTTTCCCATAGCAGGGTCTCAGACCTCCAGAACCTTAAAGCAATTTATTAATGGTGCAGCAACACAGAAAGAGCTCGAGCCTTGCCTCTGAGGAGGGGCCCCAAACAAAGGAAACTGGGCTTTTATACCCTCACAGCCCATGTGTGTGACCGTCTAGGGTCATCCTGATGGGACATCTGGCCCTGCTGTGTCTCCAGGTGGCCGCACACCTGGCTGTCCCACATGTTCCCTGGCTGTCCCACATGTCCCCGTGGTGCCCTTTGTGGTGCAAAAGGTCACTGCCAGGTCATGGCCTCTTGCCTGGGGCTCCCAGAGCTCAACCTGCAGCTGCACCTGGAGCCACTGCACTGAGTGCATCCCTCAGCACATGGCATGAGCTCATCTTACTGTCTTCCCCTCGGGATTGCTGGGCTAAAGGTTTGCAGAACAGTATCCCAGACAGCTCTGCAATTCAGCTGGCATTTCCAGCAGGACAAGCTCGGCAGCACGCACAGGTACCACCCCCAGGTCAGCCACTCCAGCTCCCTGCCTCTAGGAGCAACATCCCCTCTCCTGAGGGCTCAGATCCTGCACCTGCCTCCCTGACATGTGCCCAGCAGGACCTGTGCACTCCAAGCAGAGGAGGCACCTGTAAAGAAAGGGCAAAAGCAAAGGTTATTGTGCACCAGGGAGAAACCAGCATGCATTTCAGCATCTGTTAGTATCTGGACTAAGAACATAGCATGGTATTTTAGATCAGGGTTCTTCTCAGGCAGGGATTTTTTTGTTGTTGTTGCTGTTGGTTTCTTTATTCTCCAGATAGCTAATGATAAAATAGGATGTGAATGGTGCACATGTAGCCCAAGGCACCATCCACTTCTTTCATTTAGAATTTCTGCAGAGTGGACTTGACATGTGTTCCACAACACTGAACTGGGTGGGGACACGAGGGGTTAAGTGGTGAGTAACAAAGCCCTTCAGGTGCTTATTGATTTCATAATTGTTCAGAGTTTGCCGTGGCTGCATGTGTCTGTCTCTTTGTGTTATTTTTTAATTCTGTTTTCTCCAGTAGCAGAGGGAAGAAAGCTGACACAGTGTTGCCTTTTCTGCGCATGGAGTCCCCTTCCTGCCAGAGGTTTTCTGGGGTCGGGGAAGGACACTGGCATAGCACATAGCCTGTCTGCTCTCAGCCAGCTACCCACTATTTTCTCAAAACCCTTAGACATAAAACCCAACCCCCTTTCTGGGTGATTCTCAGCAACAAGAGGTAAATTGGCCATTCCAGACCACAACAAGACCATAACTTTCAGTTAGAATTTGTTTCTCCCCTTGAGTTTTGCAGAACAAAACTGGTTTTCTGTCCCTCTGTTCAACTTCATAGGAGGTTTGGAGATGCCTGACTTTGTTTCAAGTCCCACAGCTTTGCAATATCACATGTTCACGCTCTGAATCCAGCTGAATTTTTGAGACTCTAGGGATGATGGTTTAAAAAAATTCCTTTATCCACAGTTGCAAGCACCATCTCACCCCTGCCTCACCACAAAGCAGCACGTGGTTGTTTTATTTCCCTGGATGTACTCCTAGAGGTTGCCTTGTGCTTCACCCTGGCAGGTTCTTTCCTTTGGTCAGCAGAGAAACATGGTCACAACAAACCACAGTTATGGCCTTGGGGGATAACAAATACAGAGCCCAGGGTTCAGGTATCAGAACAGAAACCCAGGTGAACCACAGTGGTTTTCCACAAGAAGGGCTCGTGTCTCACACATCTTCCTCAGCAGTGTGAGGGCTGAGTCTCACTGCCACTGCACTTCCAGACCTGGAGAAGTTCCAGCAGTGCCTGGTGCTGGGCTGGCCATACAGCAGCACCACCACAGCCAGGACCCTGGTTTGAGAGCACTGGCAGCTTGCAGGGAGCCCCTGAGATGGGGCAGAACTGAGCCTGTGCTGCCTGGTTTTTCTGAAATGACATCTGCTGCTTCATGGGCAGAGCTCCCTCCTCAGAGACCAGCCTACCTCACAGCATCCTCCTGCCGTTGGTCAGGTCTCTGTGACCCAGAGCACTTTGAGCTTTGCCAAAGACACTTAATTACTGTGAAGGCAAACACAGCCTGTGACAGGTTTGGACCCTCTCCAAAGGCTACAGACAAGGGACAGTGCCTATGATATGCTGGCACACAAATGACACAATTAGGAAGCCAAGCTGCGGGCGAGGCACGCCAGGACGCCTCCCTGTCCCCAGCTTTTGTCTACTTACATCAGTGTCATTGGGCTGGGAGGCACAGCATGGACATCCAGAGCAGCACAGCATCAGTGAGGCAGGAGAGGGAGAAAAAAAAAATCTGTTAGCCATTCCTCTGTCCAACAGTGCTGACATCCTGGGAAACCACATGGAGCCTTTTGTCACACCAGCACCTACCAGGGCCACAGCTTGCAGCCACCTGACACACAGGCCTCCTTCACCTGCTTTATAAGGCCTCTCAGCTTCACTTAGCACCCATGAGGGCTTGTTTGTGTGAGAACTGCCTGGGCATGGCCCTGAGCAGGGTTTTTAAAACGAAGCTCTCTGTTGCTGTTTCAAGATGCGCTCATGTGCTTTGCAGAAATCTTTTTAGCTCAGGTTAGGTTTATGTGATCCCCACCTTTGAGGATGCTCCTGCCATCACAGAGCAGCTTCCTGCCCTCCTACCTTCTCTGTCATCCCCATCTCATGACAGTTCCCTCTCCTGACAGCAGAGAGCCACTTCTGCTGTGTGCTGCTACAGTCCTGTCATGCTCACCCCTCCAGCAGACCTCCCAGAAAGCAAAGCCTGGGAAGAAAGCCCCTGGGTGATAAGGGAAAGGTGTTTCATTTTTCTTGCTCCACAGACCAGGGGAGTTGTTTTAATTATTTCACTTCCTTCAGTCTAGAAGAGTATCTAATATTAGGACAAGACCAAAAGCTTATCCATGGAGCAAATAATTTTTATTTTGGCAAGCTGGTTGTGTTTTGTTATCATTATCAAGATGATAAGAGAAGGCAGTAGATTTTTTTTCTGTGTGCACAAATCCGAGTTTTCTGAAAGGCTGAATGAGCACAAGCATATTTCCACAATTAAATGTGTCACATGCAGCACAGCTAATGCCAGGCCAGGATGCTGACACTGTCACCACAGCATCTGCAGAACAGACTCATGGCTCACACGCATTAGTGCTGTCAAAGGATTACAGAAATGTGTGACTTCAAACGAATCTACTTCATAAATCTCTTAATATGAATTCCACAAAAGCCCTCATTAAAATGCCATTGTATGTGATGTAACATAGCATTGACCTTGCTGATGAAGAGCATTAAATTGTGTCTCTGCATGATTGCTGATGCTCCTACCTGTTGCATGGCCATCCAAAACTTGCGTTGGAGCAAATCCAGCTTTATTTGCACACCCACCGCTGCAGGAAACAAAAAAGAGGGGAGGATCAAAAGAGGAGCATTAAAAACAAATACAAGTTGGGAAAAGAGGAGTAAATATTTGCCCAAGGTGATGGGATGGAAATCACAATTGCAACCTGCCTCCAAGTGTGAATGGTAAGCACTGAGTCAGACTGCCAAGTGAGAGTCAGAGGTTTAACATGGGAGAGGAAAAGGGGACACTGACTGTACCAAGGTACTGAGATTTCCTTCACACGAAACACTATGAAGCTACAAACAGATCAACAACAACATCACAAAAAAAACCCAACAAAAAACCCCAGAAATCCCCCAAAAGCTCCCCAGGGTGGCATGAGCTTTTGCCTTTGTCTTTTTCAGATTTGCCTGGCCAGAACGGATGTTTGTGATCACCCCAGCCTCAACTCTTATACCACACAGCATCAATCAGAAATAAAGTAGGCCAGTGAGGAAGGGATTAATTTGAAAACCCACCTGTCTCAAGGGGGAACCACAGAGATTTAGATTTTTCCTAAGCCACTACAAAAGCACAGAATAATGAATGCCACTTGAGAGGAAGTGTCGATTATGAATAGTGATTTGTTACCTGTCCCAACCTAGTGCACGGTGGGCTAGGCAGAACTCTGTGTGTACGTGTGTTTTTTAATGAAGTGTGTCCTAATTTCCTGGCTTAATTTCCCTTCTATTCCTAGCATCATGTTCCTGAATTAAGGCATAGTTACAGAGGAGAAGGAACGGTGCAGGGTCTCCCTGACAGGACAACCTGGCTGTCCCTGGGTAGGCTGCCTACAGGCACACACAATAACCAGTGCAGTCGTGCACAGCCTGGCGAGGTGACGGGGAACAACTGGGCTGTGTGTCAACTAGTTGAATCCAAGAGCTCTGGAGGAATTACAGCCTCAAGCAGGACCTTGAAATAGAATATAAAGTGCAAGTGAGGGAGAAAAAGAAATACAGGGAGGGATCTGGGGCCTTTTTTCACAACCTCCAATACCAGGAGGATGAAGTGTTGCTGTTTCTACAGATTTCCTCTGAATTAAAAGGAGCTTCAAAGGGGGGAACAGATCCTTTAAATCTGAATCATGCCGTGTGGGTGCTTTTAAGCTAACAGTATGATCTGATGCTCTAATTCAGATGGGTATGAATTAAAACTGGAGTATGCAATGGTATATTTTCTTGCCTCATGTACAGAGACCCTAGCACCTGGCATCAGCTCTGCGTTTTATACCAGTGTCCTTGTCACATTCCTACTGCTGGTACATCTTACAAATCCCATGTATCAGAGGCACCTTTCTCATCCGGCTCTCCCTGCTGTAAACTGAATCTGACTGCCTGTCTGTGGGGGAAAGGAATGATTCTGTAGAGCTGCATTGCCCTAAGCCCTGCAGAGCACAAACCAGACAAGACAAAGAATGCAAACAAAGGTGGAAAGACAGGGCTGAGTCTGGCCTGGATGAAGATTCCTCAGCTTCAGCGAGGCTGTGGCAGGCATGGTTTGGCTTGGTGCCCCTGCTGACAAACCGACACACCATGACAGCAGGCAAGCGGTGCTGTTGCTGCTGAGTCCCAGGAGGCCCACGCACCCGATTTGGTACACAGCTTTAAATAAATTCATCCTTTCAAACCATCTCAAGAAAGAGTCATTCCCCTCATCACAGCAGATCACATCAATGGGACTGAGTATTACCCAGGACATGTAGTTTTCATGAGACTTGAAGAGGAGTCGATACCTACATAACTAACCTTGCAATGCAGACTTACTCAGTGGCTCATGTTTTTGCCACTGGGAACACTTGGCCTCAAATTGTTCTTCAGAGAGGTCTTAGTCCCTGGTCGTAAATCCTTGCTTCTGCCCAGGAGGTATAAATAGCACATACCCAGCCTGGACAGAGCTGCCTGCAACATGATGAAGAAGAAAACCTGGGGAGTCAGACTGGTGGCCAGTGGCAGGGACTGAAAGTGGCAGCTACTGGCAAGAACTGTGAGAAACTTTCACCCATTTGGGTGACCTGAGTAAGACACGGGAGCTGAGGAGAAGCAGGTCACAATGAATCCCCCCAGTGCCAGTGACTAATAGTCATCTATGTGTCTTCACACTGTTGGTGAGGTCAAGGAGAAAGGAGGAAAGCAATGATCCAGTCTGAGATAAGGATGATGCTATAGCTCAAGTGAGAGGGACAAAACTGGAATAAACTCCTCTGCGCTTGTTCCAAAGAACATCTGATTGTTAATGAGCCTTTTTGCTCTGGTGGCAAAGGGTATACTGCATCAGTGGGAAGATCTGAGGTCCATGAAATGATGAGTGGCCGCTGCAGAGTCCCCAGAGAGACCATGGCTAACAGTTTTATTCCTACTCACATGCAAGCAACTTGTGCCACTGCAGCAGCCCAGCAATGGAATAAAGCAAGAGGAGAAGCAGTGCTGAACACCTGGCACGGGTAGGCATCACCGTGTTGACACGGTACCCAAAGCTGTGCATCACTTGCCACTCCCCACACTGCCTGCAAAGCCATGGCTGCAGTGGGCCTTCCCTGGAGCTGTGCACTGCTGTTCACCGTGGAGAGAAGAGCCTTCCCCTCCACCTGTTCATCCCTCTGCTGAGCATGCCTGCTTCATTAGCTCATCCTCTGCTTGCCCCTCTTTCTGTCTGCAGTCTCTGGCTTCTCTCTTTGATTATCCATATGTTGTTCACATAAGGAGCTCTCCCCAAGATTTAATTCTTGGGCCTGCTGCACAATAAAAAGGCATAACAAAGTGTCAAGATTGCATCCTGCAGAGTGCCTATCAAGATTTACCTTGCCATTCACAACCTGTTTTCATGGTAGCTGGTCCAATGGTTACATAAAACCTGTGATTCAACTGGAAGGTACCAGAACAGCAGAACAGACATGCCCATACCATCCATTTGCATTTTCTAGTCCCTATTTCTGAAATATTCTTATTTTCCCTCTTGAGTTAGTAATTTTACTTGAAATTTTACTTTGAGTCCTCTAAACATTTCACTTCAAAAGATAACTTCCAGACACATTAAAATGAACAAAAAGCCCAAATCTGCCTGTTTATGATACTGGACCCGCTAGAAGGGGCAGTTTAAGTAGATCAACAAAAGAGTAATTCTTGCAAATGCGAGCTACTGAGGTCCTCATCAAGATGGAGGAAGGCAAGATAGGGGGCTGATTTTGGGGGGGAAGGCTACAGCGGCCCATGGGAGAGCACAGAGGAAATCCCAGTGGTGGTAGTGGGCTGGATTTGGCTGCTTATTGCATCCCTGTACCAGCAGGCAATGTCAGGGATGGCAGGGAATGCCTGTCACTGATGGATGTCACAGCACCTGACATATGCACCTATGGCTGAACACACTCTCTGCTGCACCCAAAGTTCAGGGGAACAAACTGTGGATCTTTCACCCATTCCCCTCATCCCAACTCTCCCCTAACATCACCTCTCAAGTTTTCCCTGAATCCCTAAGGAAACAGACACAGGGCTGTGCTGCCCACTGTGGGCACCTCTCGGATGCACTGCCTCCCCAGCACCGTCTTTGGAGCACTGGTGGGAAGGGGGTGCCTTTCTCCCAAGCCCACCGGGTTCTCCCCTGCTGTCTCCCCATCGCTGCAGCCGCTTGCCTCGCTCCTATACAAAAGCCAGCGCTCGTCCCCTCTCATCCTGACGCCTTTCTCTCTGAGTTTATTGTCATCAGCCATAGCAGGGGAGAGATGGAGGGAGGGGAGGAACTGTTCAGCTCAGTGCCTTCTCTTGTAACCTGTGTCTGACCAATCTACCTCCTCAGGGGCTGTGGGGAGCTCCTCCCGCCATGGCATCTCCTCACCCCTCCTCGAGCCCCTCGGCTCCGGGCACCCGGAGAGGGATGGCAGCAAGGGCGAGATGAGGGGGAGACAGGGGCTGACAGCAACAGCCCTTTCTCCAGGATGCACTGAGAGGAACGAAAACCTCCCGAGCTTCTTCCTCTGGGTGTTTGGGAGCAGATCCTGCCTGCCTGGCGGGGTGACTCCTCTGCACTGTCTGCGCGTTCCTGTGCGTGTGCTGCTGCCATCGCAGATGTACCCCCAGCTGTCACTTCACCGCGCACAGTCGCTCCCTCTCCCGCCTCTCTCTCTCTTTCTCTCTCCCCCTATTTATTATTTACGGAGGATTACAGTCCCTTTCCCACGCTGTCATCTCGCTGTGCGGCTCCCCTGCCCTCCACGCGAGGCCAGCGGCTGGCTAGGGAGGGCTCCTGCCAGCTAGGGTCCGCCAGCTGCGAACAGAGGCACTTTCTGCTGGATTTGCTTTGGGATTGTACCGGCTTCAGAGAGCTGGGAGAGCTGCCATTCTCACAGGAGGGTCCATTCCAGCCTCAGAGAGGTAAGTAAAAACGTTTCCCTTTTTTTCCCCATCCCCGGCTAAGCGAGGTGAGCGGAGCTGCCCCCCAGGAAGCGGCTTCCCCGGGGAGGGGGGTGGCAGACAGGGGCAGCACTGCGTGCCAGGCAGCGAGAGCACAAGGCTCCCTTGTGCCAGACCGACGGGCAGCGATTTCTCCCATACAGCGGAACGAACGGCAAACCTGCTGCAGAGGTTGCTTGCACTGGTTCCAGTCCAGTTTCAGTGCAGGCAGCCGGGAGCAACTTCTCCCAGCGGAGAATAGCACCGGCAGCTTTCCTTGCACCACAGGCGGCTCCGGTGCAGCTTTGAGAACTCGGTGCTGGGGTCACCCCGGACCGGGCAGCTCCTGGTGAGCCCTGACTTTTGTCCGCTCCTCGGGGCTCTCAGAGGGGTCAGCATGAGAGGTGCCACTCTCCTGACTTGTGATGGCTTTGCTGGCTATCATTTTGGACTCAGCTGCCTCAGTAAGAACAACCTAAAATGGAGAAGTACGGACCAAAATCGAAGAGGTTCAGCACTCAGTGCACAGCTTTAGGAATGGGGGGGGTGTATGTGTATAGGTGTGTGGGTGTGTGTGCTCATGGACATGACCACAGGACATGAAGTGAAGGATGCCAAATCACAAGTAGAGCCAAAAATAAGTCCCGAGCTGCTTTCAGCATCTCCGCAGGCTGAGCCTGTGATTTCTGAACTTTTGGGTGGAAGGCACAGCACTGAGGGGGGTGGGTGAAACACAGCACAGAGAAGCTTCACAGCCTTTTCCAGCCCTGACTGGGAGGAAGGGGTGAGAATGAGGTCCCAAATGAGCCGAGGTGAAGCACACTGTGGACAGGAGCATATATATGTAAGTGTCAGCCTGTCTGTGTGTGTGTGTGTGTGTGTGTGTGCATACATACGCATGCACAGACACGTGCACACACACACATCCCACACAGGGCATTCTGCCCCCTCCTCCTCCCTCTGCCTGACCAGTTTATTACTGTCCCTGCATCTCCTGCTAATTAAGAGTGACATCTTAAACTGGAGCTCTCCAGATTTGGGGAGAGAGGGTGTTTGAAGCTGTTGCTCCAACCAGGTCATGACCAAGCTGGGCCCCAGGCCCACCACGTGGACTGTCAGGTAACGTGAATGTGCCACATCCAGCACAGCCCTGATGGGAATGGCAGTGGGCAGGATACAGCACTGCTCTGCTGCGGGGGTCAGACCTGCCACTCAGGGGTGGAGAGAGAAATTAAGATCTCATTTGGGGAAGGACTGGAGCTGCTGCTATTGCAGGAGAAGGAAACCCTTAAAAGACAGGGGAACCCTTAAACACAGACAGTGACTTGTCCCAAAGCAGGAGACCTTCCTAGCAGTGAGG
This sequence comes from Ploceus nigricollis, assembly GCA_013399945.1. Classification (NCBI taxonomy): domain Eukaryota; kingdom Metazoa; phylum Chordata; class Aves; order Passeriformes; family Ploceidae; genus Ploceus; species Ploceus nigricollis. The sequence goes on along the minus strand of VXBC01010289.1, from coordinate 1,122,356 downwards.
AGAAGGCAGCCTTTCCAGAACTGCAGACTATTTTTCTTCTGAGCTTTGTGGCTCAGATCTGTTGGGGGGCAGGGGTGGATCTTCCTCTAACTGCTGTGGGCAAACAACATTTGCAAGGGAATTATTCCACATGAGCGAAAGGCTTGCGGGAGTTGTCTCCCTGTCAGACATCAGTGCTGCCTCTGTTAGTGCATCCTGTCCACTTGGAGGAATTATGGTAAATCCTGAGCAAAGGGGATGTTTGCAAAGAGAAAGGGAGGAAGCCTTCTTATGTAATTTTTATACCAGATCATAGCTTTACCCTTTCCTCCAGCAAAGTGAATGTCACATGCTAGCAAGGTGCACTCTCAGCTCAGATATCTTTAAGAGTCACTCCAGCTTCCTGCTCTTCCTCTGGCTTTTTTTTTTAAGCCTGATGCAGAAAGGATTTTCTAGGCTTTTCTGCACCACAGAAGCCTGTTGAAGGCAGAGCTGTGTCTCAGTAGGGCTGGGAGGGTCAGCACGGGGCCACAAGAGTACCTGGACAGAAGCATTCAGGGAGCAACAGAGGCTGGAACAGGATGGGGAGAGGCTCAAGCCTGTGGGAGGGCATTTCTGGGTAGTTCTTCGGTGACTCTTGCCTGTTGCTGAGTCAAAAGACAGAGCAGGCAGTTTCCTTCACTTGCCATGTTTGGTTACAAGCAGCTGCTTACACTGCTTGACAACTGTCCCAGTCCTGGGTGGCTCAAACCATAGCTCAGATGACCATACTGGGATGCTCCGGCCAGCTGGGTAATGCCTCAGCATGCTACACCATGGCACACGCTCAGTTCTCCCTGGAAAGAAGCAGGAGTGGGAGTTCTGGGATGTTCCTCCTGCTGCAGGGAAATACCTTGTCACGCATACCCTGTTCCTGCTGTGGCTTTACCAAAATGCTGGCTCACAAAAATGCTTTCTGTAATTGAGGGGATGACAACAGCAAGAAGACGTGCATTTTTTTCTATAAACTAGTTCAATTCCAGACTCAAGAGATGGAAGGAAAAGTTGCTTCATCTGTGAGGGGTTGGATTATGTGAAATATATTATTCATATTGCAAAAACAAGCAATTGGAAGTTAGGAAATACTGGTACTGGAGGCAGCGTGCTACTTGCACTGGGTTGCAGTCCTGACTGGCAGGATCACACACTGTATTTTCATGAGCTGCTTCATTCAGGGTACTTGGCTACATGGTGCTCAAGGAGTGAAGCAGGGGGCTCTTTTTTTGGGTACTGCAAAATGTGTGTCTCTTTTATTTGTTTACTGCCTGCCAAGCAAGCCCTGCAGGCAATACATCGCTATTCATTGTCTTGTGGTGTTCTGAAGATGTTAGCAGCTACAGTTGCCTTGTAGCTGATGATAGAGAATTTATGCTCCTGATGAGGCAAGAGAGAATGGTCGTTTTCCCGGCTTTTGAAGGGAAAAGAGACTTCCCCTTTTAGGCACACAGGGAAGGAGCAGCAGGTGCAGGACAAGGGCCTGGGACCTCTTGGCTCTCAGTGCTATTGAGTCCTCAAGATTGTACCAGTTTGCTGTCTAAGCTGCCAGCATTTTGGAAAACAGCTGTGAGTGTTCAGCAGTTCTGCAAAATGGCCCCTAGGGTCTCGTGTTGGGCACCCGCAAAATTAGGAATGTACAGACTGTGGCCTCCTGCCAAAAGTGTGGTTTAATATTTAATTCTGACCATATAAAACCAGCCTTATTTATTACAACATCCTTACTGTTAGCTTGAGTATCATGTGTCCTTTGCACTGAGCATGGTACAGGGTCCTGTGAAAAAAAGAAACAGAACTCGGTCGGGTGAGCAAAGGCAGTGCTGTGCTGCATCCATGCAAGTGGCTGAATGAAGGCTGGGCAAGTATAAGCTCACATTTAATTCCTTAGATTTGCAAGCCTATTTTGTCATATGTCAATTTTTTTCTTCTTTTAATGAAAATAACAATTTGCTTGTTATATTTTTATGAATGGGAAAACAAGAGACTGTCTATTATTTATGCCCTGCAATGCCCCACGCCCATCACAAGAAGGACTGAGACTTAAATTTACAGCAAAGCCACACAAATCAGAACTTCTCAACTGTCTGCAAGAAAAACTTGGAAGTTTTTCTTGGAAGACATGCCCTGCTACCACGCTCCTCCTCACTTCAAGGAGGCTGGGAAGGTTCCTTCCCCATGAACCATGCTCTCACACAAGGGATAAAAAAGCAAGACCTCACCCTGAGTCTGGAGGTGAGCTGTTAAAGGCAACTTGGCTTGGCACTCATCTCTTGGGCTGCCTTTCCCCTCCTGGTGAGACTCCTTAGTGCCAGCACTGCCCAAAGCAGGGTGTGGTGCTGCTGTGGCTTTGCTGTGGGGGCAGAGGAGCTGAAGGTGGGCCCTGCTCTCCACACCACTTCTAGTGATTTCCATGGGATGTCAACTTTGTCATAAAGGTATCTCTTCTGTGCCTGCAAGCCCTGTAGAAAACTAAAGTCACATCAAATTTGCAGACCTTCCTCAGCCTCGGCAAGCTCTGCAGCATGAGGCTGTGATCTGTGTGCTAACCCAGATGCATCCAAAGATCCTGGCTGGAGCTCTGGGTTGTGAGAGCTGTCACCACATCTTGTTGAGCTATGGGCAATGTTCCCAGCTTGTAAAAAGCATAAATGTGTCCCAGGGATCCGCAGGCACCCCTGGAGCTGAAGGCAGCAGCCCAGATCCCATGCAGTTTGGGTGGACCTTGCAAGGTTGCCCCTCTCAGATGCTCTGGGAAGGTGATGGGGGGCAATGGGGCAGCAGAACAGCTCCAGGCTCTTACAGGCAGCACAAACAACCTTGTGCCACAGTGGCAACCAAGTGAGACAGATCTCTGCAACTCACTAAGGCAGAAAAAGGTCTCCTTCAGAGTCCAGTACAGATACATTGTGTGGGAATAATGAGAGTCAGCCTTTCCTCAGGAGGTTTGCCAGGAGCTGTGTGCACACTGGGCTGCTGATCCCCTTATGATAAGAGCTGAGAGGATTTTTACTGCCAGCATCTTGTGCTCTGTCCCACCACTGTGCAGGCATGGATGGTCCCTGCCCCTCTGGACATGCCCTGGGCACAGCCTCGTGACACCTTAGTTAAGTTCTTCCATTTTTCCAGTGTTTTCTACATCATCTCTCTCCTCCTGCTCCAGCTGCCAAAGTGACAAGCCACTACCCTTGCAGCTCATTTTGGGAGTCTGGCACTCAGGGAAGCACAGCCAACGAGGGGAGTGAGGAAAAGGGGGAGCAGCCTTGGTGGCAGCAGTTCTTCACCACGCTGGCTTCTCCACCAGAAGAAAGAGTAACAAGAGTCAAGCATAAGGAAGGCCAGTGAGCTCAAGGGCCCAGTGTATTTCAAAATGCAGGCAATGAAAAAAGCAAAACCAGTTTTTGGGCTAATGCAGAAATGAATGATGGGAAGCAAGCAAGTGTGGGGCATTTTGTGTGCAAGGGATCACTCAGGCTTGCAAAAGCTTGCCTTATTTTTGGAATGAGAAACCACAAGGAGAAAAGGCTTGTGGCTGAAGTCCCTTGACCCCCAGGGTCTCTTGATATTGATCTGGAAGCCCCTTGATTTGGCAGTCTTGGCAGGTTGTTCAACAAAATCTAGCCTAGCACTCCAGGGACAGAGCTTATATTGATTAAAAACTTACCTTTTCCTATCTTGCTGCTAAATTGATGCACCTCCATCTACTACTCTGTGCATGTAAATGTATCTCTTATCTCAGACAGGCTGGCACCTTCCCTCTTAAAGATCTGCTGCATCCTTTGACTCTTAAGTAAGAGACCCAGGGAAGGTATTGGGCCATGTTAAAATTTTTGACCCCTCAGAGAATCCTTCACAAATGTGGGCCCATACAGACCTTCCTTCTTGAACACCACCCAAATAAAAACAAGAAAGAGAATACTTTGGGATTCAGAGCACCATCCAGCCAAGAAGTGCAGAAAATACCTGTGAGCACAGTAGTGATGGGAATGAGGACCAGAGAACCAGGATTCTCCCACCAAGCTGTCTTCTCTGCCTGCAACCTTTTCCTGGTTGTACCACCCACCCACACCCCCAGGATAGGCTTGCCAGGAAGCAGGGAGCAGCATTTTAAATGCCAGTGAGCTGGAGGATGCTCGTGGGGTGTAGAGGAGGAACTGGGAGCAGAAGGGTGCCTCCCTCAGACCTGCCAGGGCAGGAGTGGCTGCAGTCCTTCTGTCAAGGGACTGAGCGAAAGGATTAAGGGCCTGAGCTACCACTTACCATGGGATTAACCCCTGCAGGAAATTAAAGTTGTAGGGAAGGCTCTTCACTCCACAGCTGAGAGAATGAGAAAAACTGGGATCTGGATTAGAACTGGCAGGGCTGGTGACAAGCCACCACCCACAGCCAACTGTTCCCGGCTGGATCAGAAAATGTTATCTCAACCTTCATGTAGAACCCCCCTCCACATCTCACTTGGTTACCAATTTTTGCCAACAGTGTGAGAAGAACAAAAACATCACCCTGTGGCAAGAAAAAGAGGAGGAAACTGGGTAGTCAGCTCACGTGTCCCTCCTCTGAGCCCCTCTCCCACTCCCTCACCCGCTTCCCTTCTCAGCTGCCTCCGCTCTGCAGGGAGGAAACATGCACGTGGTCTGTCGCGTTCCGTAATACTTGGAGAAGATGCTGGCACACACATGGCTGGATTTCTTCCTGTCAACTGCCCCCTCAGCTCTCCTCCTGCTGCTGCTCTGGTTCTCTTCCATATGCCACACTTTCACTGTGCTGGGACTTTCCTGTCACTCCTGGTTGGATATCCCGCTCTCTCCACCTGCTTCCACAGCTTCCCAAGGAATTCCACATCTCCACAGCAATCTGGGTCTTTCCCAGCAGTGCTACCCTCCCTGTCTCCCCTTCCTATGCTCTGTATTTCTCACAGGATTTGCTGAGGCTTTATGCCCTGGGTATTTCCAGCTCCTCCAGAATTTCCCAGTCTCATTATTGTGCATTAGTCAGGGAGGCTTGGGGTGTAAATAGTGTTTTCTGCTTAAGGTATGGAATGAGGAATCAAGAAAACTGGCTTCTCTTCTTGTTTTTGCCACAGGCCTGTCAGGAAACTTTGGGAAAACCTGGCCAAAAATCTTTTATTCTCTGTAACTTTGATAAGGCCTACAAATACTCTCTGCAGGACAGGACAGCATTTACATCCCCAAGTGCAAATGCTGCACTTGACAGCTTTGACAATCCTGAGTGAGTGGGGAACTGATGTGGACTAATGATGAAATATCAAAAGCAAGGCAGCTGAAATTTCAGCCAGCCAAAATCAGCAGCCATTTTTACCTGCATCATAGTTTACCCTTCCATAAAATAGGGATAAAGTTGATCTTTCTTGGAGGGTCCTGGGAAGGAAACATTTTTTACCATCAACACATCTGCATTTCAGAGGTGCCTACACTGCCAATCTGAAAATCAGAAGATTTTTGACCTTTTCACATCACAGAGAAAAAGGTGAGGTTTTTATTCACATCAGGCCAGGAATGTGGCAGAGTCCCTTACAAGACCAAGTGGGTTTTACACTTTTTCTACTTGCTTTACAGCTTTCTGTATGAGGTGTTTTGCTTAGCTGTGATTGATCACTGCAAGTCAGAGGGCACTATTTCTTCTGCAGCTGGGTTTCTTGTACGAATTTAAAATGTGCTTTCCATTGATTGTGACAGCACAACACTTATGAATCTTGAACATGTGTGTTAATAAATCAGCAAGTGCTGCAAATGAAGCCCCCAGCTCTTCAGCTTGGAAGCTCACTGGAGCAGTGATACACACTGGATGTTTCTACAGCATTGCTGAGCTTCTCTGCCACCTGTGAGTGTTTTTCCATTCCAAAGAGACAATGTGACCTCTTGGGATTGATAATTTGCACAACTAACAGGTCTGCTGGGGGACCTGAATGGGTGAGGTCTCCATACCATCTAAAGCCACTTGTGGTGGGGTAGTCAGGCCACACAGATTATGTGTCTCTGCTGCCACTTGCCCTGCCAAGGGCAATGAGGGGACATGCACAGAACAACATGTGTTAGTCACTAAATGCTGGGGTACCACTGTCCCCCTCCATTATAGGGTGATAGCAATAAAACATGAATCCTAAAAGCAACAAGGAAAGGGGAAGGAAAGAAGATAATCTCCTTAAAGCGTCCTCCATGCCCTCCCTCATGCTGCTGCTTTTCTGATAAAGGCTAAAGCAATTCAGCATTGGAAAGGGGAAAAGGACTTTGCCATGAAGGAGAGTGTGGGGGAGGGATGAAAGTCTGTGCATACTTTCTGATAATTTATTGCTGGCATCTGTTGCAGTCTCTGCTACCTACCCTTCTGTAATATAGGTCACCCACATGCCCTGCCAGTGCTCATAAGCCAAGCTGTTAACGGAGTCTGATCCCTCAGCCATGATCCAAGGGTTACTGCAAGGGACTTGGAGAGATAATCAGAGACAGAGGTTGCTGGGCTCTGTTTCTGACAGTGTCTCATCCTAGTGACACAGTCCCCTGTGCCTCTAGCCTCAGTGTTGTTGTCTGGAGAATGGGATAGATTTATCCACCTACCCAGAGCAGAAGCACTACTGGCTCTCACCTCAGCCTTACTTCTGGGGGTCATTAAACACAAAATAACACCACCTGACAGCTAGGGTAAGAGCCATTCATAGAGCACATGGCAAGCTTTGGATAGAAGGTGACACAGAATTGGGAAGAGTTACTAAGCCAGTATGTGGATACAGTAAACTGAAACCCTCGCCACTGTTCTAGCATGCTCCTTGGGACCCTCCCCACAAAAGCTAGGGCTTTGGAGTGATACTGCAAACATTACTGGTGTCTGGGCACAGAGGAGCAGGCACAAGGCAGGAATAGTGCCTGCTGTAGTTTTTAGGCCCTGGCAAGTGCTGCGGAGTCATTACAATCCCCCCTGCATCCCCCAGTTCGCTGTTCAATCTAATTAGGGGAATCCTCATTAGAGAGTCCTCTAGAGTCTGACAGCAGGCCAAATGTCCAAGTGGCACTTCAGCTCGGTGTATTTTTGGCCACTGGAGCCCATGGGCCAGAAACGGATGATTTCATTTTGTTGCTTTGAGCTGAAACTAAAAAAGTTGTCTTTTGCTGTCCTATTTGAAACAGTAATAGGAAAAGGCCATCACCAGCCCCACAGGCAACCCTGTTTTCTCAAGAATGTGCAAAGACATTCAACTCCAAGCACATGGAGGAAAGCTCTGGCCACTGTGCCCCATGGATAACAGGGCATTCAGCTGACATGTTGCTCTAGGGAGAAGGAACCATCTAGAAAGCCCGTGAGAAAGACAAGTGCCTGGTTTAAGGAGCCCTTGGGTGACTTCAGAGCATTCAGAGCTCCAGCAATGCTGACCAGCCTTGAGCCCTCAAACCCAAGCAATGCCAGGCAAGCTCAGAACAGATAGCACAGTGCCTCTCTTGTTGAGTTGGGGTACAGGGAGCACTCCTAGGTCTGGCAGAGTGCTCACTGCTGCAAAAATCTCTGGCTGTCACATCTGGTGCTGCTTTGGAGAGGCTGGAGGTGTGGGCAGGTGCTATTTGCCCCAGGATTACACATTCCCAGTGCTGCACTGGGAGTGAGTGCAGTTGGCCTGGTGCTCTGCAGAGCAGAAGGCATCTCTTGGGCCACAAGAAAACTGCTAATTAAGTCAGAATTCAAGACAAGTCAGAGGAAACCTTTAAAGAAGAAACTCTTAAAAATCCTCTCTGCCTCCTTGCTCTCTCCTGACTGTGGAATATTAATCACTAAGGGTATAATGTTCTTATGGGCAGTAGATGCGTAGGAGAAACTGGTTTTTTTTCCTGGCTCTTTGGAATTAAAATTTCTCCATGAACATACTTCTTCAAGGTATAAATGCAGAAGCTCATTGACCCTCACTTTTCAGCAGCCAAGAACTTCTGTGTATTCCAAGTCTACTGCTCTGCCACCTGGGCATATGGTATGCTTGGAGAAGCAGGCAGCTTTGTGGAAGATATGGAGGTTAATAAATATGGGTTACAGAAGAGTCCCTGGAACATGTGCAAGCCCAGCTCTGTGCACACATTTGTAAATGTAAGCTAGGTTGGTGACTGTGCATTTGTACATGAAGGTGGCTGCTTTTAAGTCTTGGAAACACGTGTATGAGTGCACACAGGGTGGCTGCTATCTATGGAGTGGGGAGCTTGGCATATATGTGACATGCTTTAAAATAATCTTGGGTTTATCAAGGCCCCTCCATCTCAGTGCATGTTGCAGTGCAGGAGACTGACATTAAAGCCTGAACAGGTGTTAATCACTATGCACTGTAATAAATTCTAAACATAGGGAAAAGGCTTATTTATACATGGCTGCTCCTCCCACCCTGCACTCTCTGCTTAAGCCTTGGTGCTGCCTGAGGGAAAGAGGCGCCCGTGAGGTACCAGCAATGAGTGCAAGAGCTGGACTTGCCCTGCCGGAGCAGAAGGAGCCAGGGGTGGAAACCCTGACCCTGTCCCCATCCTCACCCCCGGGTGTGCCAGCCCTGCCCTCGGCCCCCATTGTTGCCTGGGGACAGCTTGGATGAATTGCACAGAGCATGGTGGGAGAGACACAGTGCATGGCCTGAGTGGGGGGCTGGGCTGAGGGGACACAGCAGAGGGAAACCGTGTCATAAAGCACCCAAGGAAGCTGGTTTTGCTTTTTTTTTTTTTTTTTAAATTGCTTAGCCCCCCTAATTGGAACGAAGCCAGCTGATACAGATGGGGTGTTACAAAACAGAGCCAAAAGGCAAGAGCACAAGGAACAGAGCTATCTATAACCCTGACAAAGTTAGATGGAGTGAAGGTGGGGAAGAGGGAAAGGCAGAGCGTGGCAGGCGGCTGCCCCTGATGCTGAGAGCAAGGACGTGATCGTTTGGCAACAGGATTTGGAGCTGATCGACTGGCGCTATCCAGCAGGCAGATAAGGCTCTGTGGCTGTCAGCTTAACTCTGCCGTTTATTCCAGTGCTGTAGGGAGTTAAATAGAGCACACGGAAAGCCTGCTGCTGGGGAGTGAAAGTCAAGGAGCGAGAGGGAAGGAAGAGGCTGTAATTGGGCAGTGTCCGGGGAGTCGGGTGGAAGTGGCTGCAGGCAGAACCCCTCCAGGTAAGTGCCTGCAGCTTTTCATCCTCCTTTTCCATATGGACAGGTGGGGACAGGAGACTTCAGGGGTGGCATTTAGGATGGAGACGTTTCTATGGGGGAGGCTGAAAGTCTCCTCGGTCAGGTCGAGCGCAAGCACCAAATGGGGACAGCTATTTGTTGCAGCTTCTCCTTCAGGGGGAACTGCAGAGAAAGGGCTCCAGCTCAGACTGGGGAGTGGGGGGCTGCAGCAGATGAAGGTTGAATTGGTTTCTGTACTATGAGAGGTATTTGGTGCATTGGCATTTAGGTAAATGATCTAAATAGCCTTGCAAACGTGCTAGCCGAGGTACTGAACCTGCTCGTAATTTTCATCAAGATGCTAATTTTAATATTTCCTGGTGGTTTACATTCCCATATAAAATAAATCAGTCTGGGAGCCTGGGGGAGGGTAGGCACCTGGCACGTGTGTGGGGAGAGTGTCCTGGTGGCAGTGCAGCACCCAGCTAAAATAGCCGCCGTGGATGTTGTCAGAGCCCCTCAGAGGGGATGGAGGATGGCTTATTTCTGTACTCTGCTTGAAATGTGTCCATCTAACTGCTGCTGTGACTGTGGGTGGCACGTCAGAGAGTACGCAGGGGGACAGAAGGGTTTGTGGTGTTTTCATTTTTCCTGCCTCCTTGTATCCAAAAGGGAAGCGGGAGGGAAGTTGAAACCTGTTGTCAGTCACTTACTGTCAGGGGAGAGTTTTATGGTCTTTGGGTTTCTAATTAGACTGAGGATTTTTCCTTCTACTAATTAAGATGCAATTCCTCTCTTTTCAACACTCCCACTCAGTCTCCCCCGCCTCAGGTCCTTCCTTCTCCTCCTCCGAGGCTCGCTCGCTCTTCAGCTCCTGCAGTTGCTGCAGTGGGAAATCCCCAAGCTGAAGCTGTGCCGCTCTAGCCACCACATCCATTTTACCTTAGAACAGACAGGAAGTGCTGGTAGGGAATATGGCACGGGGGGTGGGGGGACGGGTGTGGTGGAGTGGGGGGAGGAGGAGCGGGGAGAGAAGCAGCTTGGCAGCCGCTGGTGCCCAGATCTCAGCGAGCCTGAGCCGTGCGTCAGGCAGGGGATGCACAGGTGGCACCAGCCTGCGTGGAGGCGACAGGAATGAGCCGGAGTCTGCTGCCCTGGCAGGGTCACCTTAGCAATTCATCATGTTAACCTTGAGCATGAAGCTAACGTAGCTACCACAGCAGGCTATTCAAGCACAAACTTTTCTCTGGCACTTAGGTGAATCAGGTTTTATTTCTGCACCGTGAGGTTCAAAATGAGTTAATGTTGTGCCTTCAACACGCTGCGCCTCCCGAAACACCCTCCCTTTCTCCTCCAAAACAGAACTGATGCCTCAAAGGCAAAACACTAATTGGGGAGGGGAAAGGACAGCACTGAGCTCAGCCCTGTGTGCTGCACCCAGGGAAGTGAATCTCATCTGCTCGGCTCTGCTTTCCCTCTGCAGGACCTGGCAGGCAGGCTACAAGGTCATTCCTTCTCCCTTTGGGGCCCTGTGCCAGGCTGGCTGTTGGATGTGAAGACACGCTGGAGAAGACCACGATGCTGCCTACAAGTGCTGGCCACCGGTGGAGGAGCAGGTTCCTCATGAGGTGGCAGGAGGCTTGTCGTAAGTAATGCCTGCTCAGGTACCAACTACAGTATTCCTGTCTGTCAAGGGAATGGGAGGAAAATAGGTCACATCAGGGTTAAGAACAGGGGAGAGGGACAGCTAAGAATGGAGATGTTTGAACTAATTCCTGATTCCTTTAGAGGCCAGGCTAGCTGGGAGGGAGAGTGATATTCTAAAGCTGAAGATGGGCTTAAAGTGGGACAGCAAGTGATGATTGCTTCTGAATTCCAGTGGGCCTGGCAGGTGAGAAACAGCACGACAGACACCATCACACAAAGATCCACCCTGAACACTTCTCAAATCAGTATCCTATGAGCTGCAGGCTCCTCTCTGTGCTTGGGGTTTTACACAGGCTGCTGAGCAAAACTCTTCACAGCAAAAGTCACAACAGATTTTAGAGGGAAATGCAGGATGTGAAGGCAGAATTCTCCTACTGGGCACTGCCAGATGTAGTGAAAATCAAGGAGTAAATAAAGAAGCTCTCTTTCAAATTAAATTGTAAACGTTAGCCTGTGCACATTCCCAGTGGGCTGGGGCAGCTGCTACAGTACCCTTGAGTGCAGAGCAGGCACTGCTAGGGTGATGTGGGGCTTTGGGAATTTATCTGCATCTCAGAGAAGTATCTGGGGACCACAGCAGAGTAAAGGGGACACTTGGAGAGTGTCCCTCACTACTGCATGCCCAGGCACCAAGTAGGTTTGTGGTTTTCCTTGTACCAGTCCTCCTGGTCACATTTGGAGCTGCAGCTGTACGAAGCTGAGAGAATTACTTCCTTCTCCAGAAAACAAACATCTTTGTAATCCATCCTCACAGACTAGACTGTTTAAATTATTTATAATGAACGCTACTGAGTCTTGACTTAATGTGATATACCTGGATCATCTTTCTGCCACCTACTAGAGTCACCAAACACCCCACAAAGTAACTTGATCTTCCCTAAACACAAAAACACTTACTATCCATCCTTCTGTAGGGCTGGAAGACAGCTTCAAGTTTTGTCTATTGCTTCCCTGCCTCTCTTTCCTGTAGAGCTGCATCTTAAACCAACGCAATGAATTCCCTGGCCTCAGCTCACATCCTCATGGATGCACTTCTTGCAGGGAAATGAAAACGAGATCTCTTTTCCGTATGATTTTAGTAAAATATTTCCAAAAGCATACAGCAATATATGGATAACAACAAGACATTTTTGGCATATCCTACATGGCTGCAGAAGCTTGGCATAAATCCACTTCCTGAACATAACCACAGCCAGCTGCCTGAGGCTGTTCCTGCCAGCCACTGCCAGCATACACACTGGTGGAACCCCACAGCCACCCAGTCGGCGCTGCAGGCGGCCAGGCATTCTGAGAGATAAGCACTGAGCAGAATGCCACCTGGATAGCATTACACATGGGCTGCTCTTGCCTTTCTTGGTGTACAAAGCAGCTGTTATCTCATCATCACAGCTGCCAATCTATTATTAATACTGGGCTTTTGTTAAGCATCCAGGAAAAGATGGGGTCACTTGAATGACTCATTGCTCTTTCCCTTCCCCACTCTAGCTCCCATTCTTTTAATTCCCTCCCTACAACAAAAGTGTGACATATTCTGGACAGAATTAAATATCAGCCAGTCAGTACCTGTACTGCTGTAGCCCATAGGCTATGATCTACTTTCATGGCAATTTCTGTTGTGGGTTCCAGCCTCTGCATGACAAGAAAGCACAGAGGTGGTCTGGGTAAAGACTTGTCTTGCATTTCACCATAAGGATCCATAATTCTCCTTAAAAGAGCACGGTTATTGGCATGGCCTGGGTTGATGTACACCTGAGATCTCAACTGTAGGATAGTAAAAAATTATTGAAGAATTGCGAAAGACAGATGAAATAAGAAAGAATTGATATATTATCTCTGAACATTTATCCCTTGGTCCTTAATAAAGTCATATAGCTTAGGATTCAAATGGGATAGTTCTCCTTAGACTACCAGTCCACAAATCTGCCAGTTCTCACAAGGATCACTGGGAACACAAAACTTGCCCCGTGCAGGGTGACAGGGTTGGAGTATGAAGGCACAACGCTGACAGAAGCAAAGTCACTATAAAGAAATGGGCTGTGGGTCAGATTAAACTCTAGAGAGTGGCACAAGGGAAGAGAAGAAGAGCACAGCTGACTGCAAAGCTGCTCCAGGCAGAGCTTCTCCACAGCATGGGTCTCCTTTGGCTCCCTCTCTTGTGGGCATTCTTTTCACAATTCCTTTAGGATTAAGAAGTAAAACACCTGCTTCTTGGTTCCTTGAAGAAAAGCAGGACAAAAGAACCTGACTGCCAGTTCAGGAAGGCGAGACAATCAGTGCATCCCCTTTAGCTACCATTCATTTAGCTACCCTAAAAAGACTCTACCAACCCAAGTGACTGCCTTCTCTGAAGAAAAGTGAGAAAGGGAGAGGACAGGCATGATGTACAGACAAACCTGCTTCAATTTTAGTCAAATGCTCAAACTTGTCACCTTAAAAACTGTGAGGGAGCTGAATTTGCTTCCCACATTGAAGAATAGTGGAATTAATTGTGCGATCTCAATCCCACAAAAGGAACTAAGATGAAGGATGCAAATGTTTTACATAGTCTGCTTAAACATAACTCCCACTCCTCTAATGACAAGAGGCACAAAGCTTGCTTTCTTGCTGGTAATGCTTCTTTGTCACAAAAATGAGAGTTTGAAAAGCCACTGGCTCCCAGGGAAGGTTGGCAACTAGTGCCCTGGTGCCACTGGCAGGATCTGGACCCATGTCTGGAATCCACAGCAGCTCTAAAAAATACTGATTTGTGATTTGTCCAACCTTGAGATAGTGTAGGAGAAAGGGGGTGTGTGTGTTAACCCTTTTCCTGACACTGCTCTTGTCAGTTACCAACGTAACCCTCTTTTCCTCATTCCATTGTTGTGGGCCATTGTGGTCAGATGTGGTTTAAACTGTTCTTTGCATGTCTGTTGTCTGCCCAATTGGTAACCATGATTCAGGGCTCACCCCATGATTTACATAGGACTGTAGTCTAGAATGTGTCCAAAGTTCTTAATAAGAACAATTGCTGGATCTGTACCCAGTTCCCACCTCTAGATGGGGGTGGTCATTGGCCACTCAGAGATACTTTTGGGGCTGTTGCTATGAGATTCAGAAACTGTTTTGAGAGCAATGGCAAGTACCAGGTGTCCAGTGATTTAGAGACTCCTTGTTACTTTTTGTAAAAAGTTGTCTTGGTCATCCCTTTGTAATGTAATGTAATTCATTAAAAAGTGGACACAAGGCCCATATGACAGACTGTGAATATGGTAAGCAAATGATATCCTGATTTAGAGTCTTAGATCTGAGTCTTATCAATCACAAATGTTAGGATTCAAACTGCAGGAGCACACCTGAAATGTAGCTTGTTTAATTTTCATTTTTCTTAAAAGCTTTTTAATAACATATCTGTTTCTGAAAAATTGGAACTTCTTAAATATACCTGGTCCCTCCTGTCTCTATCCTGACTGTTTAGAAAGAGCTGTCCTTTGTCAGAGGTGACACCTCTCACCACTCTCTGCTCCATTCTCCTCTGCCTGGTACCAGTGCTCGAGTATCTGTTGGCAAAGTCTGCTGGGACGCACTGTCTGCAAACAGTGCATCCCAAACAAAGTCCCAAACTTTGTTGTGAAACTGGAAGGATATCTACTTGCTTGTTCCTAAAAAAACAGGCTAAGAGGAAAGTCATGCTGTCAGGATGCAGGTCTGCAGTAAAGGAATGTAGCTGTGAGGAAACTCATTACACTGCAGGGCACTGCAGTGAAAAGCCCTGCTGGGAGGGTTGTGTTGTAGTTGGTGGTGGGTGAGGATGGGAAAGCACTGATCTAATCCATGCCCTCTTCCTTCCCTGCTTTTCACCTTCCAGTGCTTGGCTGCTGGCTCTCACTATGTGCTGCTGAGTCCTTCTTTGCTTGTCCTTCCTCCTGCAAGTGTAACAGTGGTAACCTGGAAGTGGACTGTAGTGGCTTGGGCCTCTCTTCCATTCCCTCAGACATCCCCACAAACACCAGGACCTTCCTCTTTCTCAACAACAAACTCAGCATCCTGCCAGGAGCAGTGTTTTCCAACCTCTCTGCTCTACAGAGGTTGGATCTATCCAACAACTTCTTGGACCAGCTCCCTCAGAACATCTTCAGTGACCTGGGGAACCTCACAGAGCTCCAGCTGAGGAACAACAGCATCCGGGCCTTGGACAAGGACCTGCTACAACACACGGCCCTGCTGCGCCGGCTGGATCTCTCCATCAACGGCTTGGCCCAGATTCCTTCAGGCATCTTTGACGACCTGCCTGCTCTCCGCTCCCTCTCCCTCAGGTCCAATCGCCTGCAGAGCCTGGACAGGGTGACCTTTGAGCCTCTAACCAGCCTGCAGCAGCTCCAGGTTGGGGATAACCCCTGGGAATGCGACTGCAACCTCCGAGACTTCAAGCACTGGATGGAGTGGTTCTCCTACCGAGGTAGGTGCTCGCGTGCGGGAGGCAGGTGGAGGAGTGCTGGTCTTCCAGGAAAAGCAAACAAAAGGCAGGCAGGGAAGAAACAGGAGCAGATACAACTGGCAGGTCAGGCTGACCTGATGGACAGATCTCAGCCCAAAAGCATGAGGACCCTGCTACAGTTTAGTGCCACTGCACCTTCATATAGCAACACTGCCAGTCTGTGGAGTCCCCAGCAGCCCTAGATCTCCTATTTCCTTGTTTTGTTTCTAATCTGAACTATTACCTGTTTTTTTTTAATCTTGAGAGAAGAAAGACTTTCCTCAAGTAAAATTAAAATTTTAGGATTATGAATTCACCTTACTCTTTCTGCCTAAAGAGAAGAAATGCTTTTCATACTTGGAAATAACCATCCCATTCTCTTTCTTAAGCTGAGAGAATCAGAAGTCAGATTTGGCTGTAAAGCATCAGGTTTGCTGCCAAAAAAAAGAGCCTTAGGAAACAGTGACACTTAGGAAAAACACTGCAACTCATATTGGAGAACCCAACCTACAGCTCAAATTAACAAGCCTTGGGAGATTTACATCTCCCAAGTCAGACTGGCTATGAAATCATCATCTCAAACAAGCAGTTTTTGACAAGTTTGCATTTCCAAATTTTCCTTGAAACACAGAAGACTAGAAAGGTACATGTCACTTATCAGGAATGCTGATGGGATGACATGCTTTCAGGAGCTGCAACTCAAAGAGAGATGGCACATTTTACAGGAGTGAGGATTGAAGGCCTGACCTTCTGTATCTGGAACCAACGAGTAGGAAAGGGTCTCAAATCATGCGGATAGCAACAGTCAGCTGTCACATCCCTGCTGATCACAGCCATGCTGCAAGGAGATTATCTCTGCCTATGGCTACACTGCAGTCTGAAATATGCATTTGTGTGAGCAGAATCAAACAAGCATACTAGTGCCACTTTGCACTTTTTTTCTTGATTTGTTCTTTTTTCTTGACTGCCATATCACAAAGTCAGTGGAAAGCATGCAGACATAACTTTGCCTTTTTTCCTCCCCTTCCAAGGAAATTGCTCAAACTCACTCAAGCATTTTTTTCAACCCTTGTCATTATTTTCACAGAGATGGATTAGTTGTCAGAAGATGGGATGTGTATCTGTTGGGTTTTTTTGAGAAGGTACAGCCTGGTCCTATCTTTTTGCTTTAATTTCTCTTTTTCTCAAGTGGTTCTTCTGAGACTTACATAACTCACTAAACAGTATGAGACTGACTTAAGTGGTTTCAGAGGGCTTTTATGTCTTGGCCTATTCAGATATGCACCAGGAGCTCTAGTGTCAAACCCAACCTAGGCAGAGGCATGCTGGCCAGCTGACATGGTTGGAACTTCTGCAGGGAAAATACTTTAGCAGGTGTGAATGGAGGCCCATGAACTCACCCCAGCTGAGGATCTAACCCTGCTGACTCTGTATGGGCATGGAGCTGTGACTGACTCCTGTTATCTCTATTGGAACAGGTGGGAAAATCGACCAGCTGGCCTGCACCTTGCCCAAGGAGCTGAAAGGAAAGGACATGCGGATGGTGCCCATGGAGATGTTCAACTACTGCTCCCAGCTGGATGATGAGAACAGCTCTACAGTGCTGGACAATACTGGCCCACCTTGCACTAAAGGAAGCCCTGCTCCTTCCAAATCTAAATCAGGCCCAGAAACAGAAGTGGAGCCCAGTGTGGGATGCCCTCAGAAACAGCGGTACAGGCCTGTGAGCGTGCGCCGGGCTATTGGCACTGTGATCATTGCAGGGGTGGTTTGTGGCATCGTTTGCATCATGATGGTGGTGGCAGCTGCCTATGGTTGCATCTATGCCTCCCTCATGGCCAAGTACCACCGGGAGCTGAAAAAGAGGCAGCCACTCATGGGCGACACAGAAGGCGAACACGAAGAACAAAAACAAATCTCTTCTGTGGCGTGAAACTGTTCTAGGAAGGAAGGGACAGCGATGAAAAAAGGTACCTGAGAGCAGTCAAGCATGAGGTCCTCCCAAAATACATCTTCCCAGACAGACTGTGCTATTGCTCCACTCACCCAAGTAGTACAACATGCTTCTGGGGGGTCAGGGCACCTGGCTCAATTTCTTTTCCTCTGCCCCAGGCCCATTTTGTGCCCTTTCATCCTTGGGCCCTCCCAGACAAATAAAGTAGAGTCAGACCTCGAGTGCTTGCTGTGCCTCATGCCCTTGCACAGAGCTTCCCTCACATGCCTGCTGCAAAGGCAGCTGGCACCTCCTGGGACCCTGTGTCATCCTCTCAGCTTCGGTCCTGAGTCATCCTGTGTCCTGTCAAGAGTTCTCTGCAAACAGAGAGCAGCTGTGTGAAACCTTATGTGGGGAGCAGGACACCAGAAGTGTCCATGCCTCACCGTTAGGTCACTGCTGTTGTGGGACACGAAGTTGCTGCCTACCCTACGAATCAGTGCTACCAAGATTACATCAGAAGGGAGGCAAGGTCCCTATGGTGGGGCAACAGTCAGTGGTAGATTTCCCTTCTCACTTTTAGAGGTGGAAAGATATCTGTATCACCCTAACATGCTGCCAGGGAGCACAGTGTCCCTCTTTTTGCTCCTGGCCAAGTCCAAACTTTTGAGCTGACACACACATCATCTGCTGCAGGTGCACAGGCACAGAGTCATCCTCCTGTACACACACACACTCTGACTCATTCTGATCCCAAGACGCACACACAGAGCCAGTCCCAGTTCCAGGCATCCAGGCACCCCACCTGCACATGCAGAGGTACCACTCATGCCCATGCTGACCTGCCCTCTGCATGCAGCCGTGGATACATCCAGCCACTTTACCTTACCCTGATCATAGTAGTGCGTATCACCTTCTGCTTCAGACAAAAAACATGCACACGCCACTGAGGAGTAACAAAAACATCTCAGCCATAGTGCAGAGCCAGTGGGAACTGGCAGAAGAGGGTGGAGAGAGGCAAAGTTATTGAGATTACAGCACCAGTCTGTGGAAATAAGTACACGGCATGAAAAAAAAAAACAACAGGTGTGTTCTTATCTATTTTATGACTTCTCTAATAGATGGAGAGGGTAAGGATATGAAGCCTCCATTTAGAAATGTTTGATTGGCAGATCAGAAGTGGGTCATCAGGAAAGACTAGAGGAGGAGGTGGCTTACGAGGAGCGTAAGCCGTGCTGAGTAGTGTGAGCCTAGGGAAAGGTGTCAGGGGAAGAAGTCACACAACCCAGGAGCTGCCATGGCTGGCACAGGGGCCAGCACGGTGTGTGGAACAGGGTGATGCAGCCAGGGTGACCAAAAAGAGTGGGCAGAGTTATGGAGGGTCTTGAGGTGAAGGCTGGAACCTGGAGCACAGTGTGGCACATGTGGGAGAGCTCAGGAAGGGTCTGGCACGGAAGGCAGCAGAGCCCACATGCACCCTCTTCACCATCACTGGGGTGTCCAGTGACATCCACAGCTGCACCTGAGTGTGCCCACACACACAGCTGTGCACACTGCCACTGTCACGTAGGGTGACTTCCCCAACCAGATTTTAAAACCCTCAGATTGCAGTGCCTCCTATTAGTCTTAGCTCATTCTGACCTGACAGGGAAAAAAAAAAAGTGAGAGGGGAAAAAAAAAAATGAAAGGAACTCAACATAAGGACTCATTTTGTATCACTGGAAGTGGGATAAAATGCTGTCTCCAGGGGAGAGCGCAGATTGCCATGGTAACCTGCTCTAACCCGTCACAGTGGGTATTCCTGGGCGAGGAAGATGACACCGGAGGTCGTGCATCCACAGTGCCTGTGGATGGTGTGATCCCTGCCATCAGGAAACAAGCTGGCAGCCAGCCCAGCTTTGCAGGGTGTTTCACTAGCAACCTGTGTTCAGAGCCCTGCATGCTCTGCAGGCGGACCCTGCCAGGGCACATCACCTCTTCCACCTGCTCCATCTGAATCCCACTGCCGTCGGACATCTCATAGCCCTCCTGCTTGCTGTGACTGGATCCCTGTGGAAGCAATGCACACTGGCTCCTCACTCCTGGTCCCAGAGAGGTGGCTGTACTGACTCGGGGGCACACAACATCATTAAGCAAAGCCTGGAGTGGCAAAATCCCTCCTGGTCTACCCAGGGTCACCAGAGCCAAGGAGACAGGGTGCTCTGGACTGTTTTAGCATGACTTCCCTTCAACACGAGGATGCGTGGGGCAGAGGAGGATGTTCTTCGGGGAAGCAGAAGACCAGGCTGCCACGGAGGAAGAACTGGGAGAAGCAGTCAGCCCGCCCACCAGTGTGCACACACACTTTCCCCCCGCTTCCAGCACACTGTGGAGAAGAGGAAGCAAAGGAGGGGGGCTGTGAAATGCGAGGAGGAAGGACTCTTCCCCCATGCAATGTACAGCCACTCCAACCATCCCATCTGCTCCAAGTGTAGCCCGCTCTGAAGGGCAGAACTGGTGCACTGCAGACTCCGTATGTGTGTTATTGCTGTTCCACATTGCCAGCAAGCCAGGACCAGACTCTGCCTGCTGGATCCAAACCTCTCCCCAACCTCCCTCTCAGGGGAACCTCTCCCTTTACCATACTGGACTCCGCAATCATACTTGAAATGGGACTTGAGTCAGAGCGGTATATTTATAGATCTATATTTTACTTGCATCAAATAATGGTGACATATTGCACAAAACAAATGGGATCTATATATGTGTGTGTGTGTGTGTGTGTGTGTGTGTGTATGTGTGAGATGAGAGAGAGACTGTTTTTAAGGCAACAGACTAGAGGTGAAATGAATGGGAAGAAGGTAGGGGACAATGCAGGGGTTGAGGGTGTGAAATCGTGATTTCCCTGCACCTTCCCTGACCTGTGACTTCCTCCTGCCCTGACCAATTTTTCTTTGTTGCTAATAATATTTTCTATATCCTGTGTTGTGGGGCTGGTGATGACCTTGCCCATCCTTTCCTTTTTTTGTTTTAATTTATACGGCAGAAAGTCTGGATTTATCTCAACCCTAGACAAGGGACTGCTATGTTTAGAAACCCACCCAGGAAAGGAGAAGACAGGAAAGGGGAGAACTGAGTGTTGCTGGGAAACAAGAAGGCTGGCTATGAGGAGTCCCTCTGGAAAGCAAATACTCTGTTTGGCAGGATGAGGACCTGTCCTTTTGCATGCAGAGCAGAGTAACTGGGCTCACTGGGAAGTGCCCTCTTCATGGCACTGTTTGCAAACAGGCTCTTTCTCTGTTCCCCAGCACACCTGGAAATCAGGAAATCACCTGGTGTGACTGAGCTGCTGCACTGCCCACAGGCACTGCAGGGATCTCAGCATCCTGAGCAGGCAGAAACAAAGCTCTGCGGGATGCTGGATACAGAATGAGACCCCGTGCTCCTTGTGTGCCCAGCCAATGGGTCCCTCTGGCATGTGGGGACAGCGGCTCCAGTTGTCCCTGCAGGCATGGCTGGGCATGGGGGGAATCCCTCTGGATGCACCCTCTGCTGCAGGCAGCTGCTCCAATGACACATGCAGGTGCCTGCCCTCAAGAAAGGGTCTTCTGGGGCCAGCAGGTCCAACACATGCCTGGGTGATGTAGGGCTGGCAGGGCCACCAGGAACAGCCCTCCTGCTCCCCCCGCTCCCCTTCCCCACACATCCACCTGTGGGACAGGTAGGCATATCCCTTGCAGGGAACAGATGGCACCTGTAATTCCTTTTTCTTTTTTGTTACTGTTTGAGGGAGAGCAACAAGATTTTCTAAAATGATTGAATGGAGGTTTCTTTGGCATGAGACAGAAAATTTTTAAAGGTATATTATATTTCTGGCTTGTTGTTACAGAATAATAATAAAGAATGTATTTTCCTATGCTCCTTCTTGTTTAAATGAGATCTCTGATAATACCACTCACTCTTTCCCTATCTCCTGCAGAAGCCAACAGCACAGGGACACAGCCAGCCAAAGGAGAAAGCCCCTCAATTCCCACAGATATATTCTTGTCTGTACACAGACAGTTGGAGAAGTTGGAGTCTGTGCACAGACACACACTATATCAGTGTAAGTCAGGGTGAGGCTCTAGGACTAAACACACAGTCAGTGAAGGTGAGACCCTAGATCTAGAAACACACACACAGAATGCTCCAGGGACACAGGCAGACAAGGGTGATTGTATAACAAGGATAAGATACTGTGGCAATCAGCTCATTACATAAAAGTAGAAAGGGCCAAATTAATCCCTAGTGTAAGGATGCAGGAGCCAATGGAGTTATATTCAGGTCAAATTTGATTCCAAAAGCTTTTTTTTTTTTTTTTTTAATTAGAACATAATGTAACAAATAGGGAGCTATGGGTTCCTACATCTCCAGATTCCTGACCCTCTTGAGCAAGGTTATTTTGAAATGGATGGAAATTGCTATCTAATCCTACTGCACCCCCAAGTACACAAGCTGTTACCCCTAGAGCTGAAAGAGTCTCTCCACCAGCTGTTCCCTGGCTAGGTCTATCACACCCAGCTAAGAAGTTTAAATTCCCCACTTGGCCACTTTCAGTGCTAAGCATACACAATTCATCACATTCCCTTGCTGTAAGAATAAGCTCATCCTGACGCATGTGAAGGATGTTAAACCCCACCACCAGCAAACCCTTGTGCCACCCTACTCACACTGCTATACTCAGGCACCCTGCTGGGCTCAGTCTGATCTTCAGAGAGAAACTGGGAGCAGAACCCAGCTACTCTTAATCCGCTCACAGCTGAGGCATCTGCTCTGCTAAAAAGGTATGTGCTGCAGGAGAATCACCATTATTGTTTAATAGCATGGTGTCTATGACACATAGTTTAATCTCATTTTGCCAGCTAGGTAGAGGAGTGCACACACACACTACTCAGCAGTTCATATAATACCAGAAACACAGAGCAGAAGAAAAGCAAAGCCAACACACCCATCTGATGACTCCAGGCTTTTTCAGTTCAATGAACTGTCTGGGAGCAGGGCTGTGATTTTCTGCAATTATATATTACAATTTCATTACTATTTGATAATGACCAATGTATTTGTCCTGCTTACACACCTACTCATGCACACATACAACACCCTATATAATAACCATGTAATTCTGTACATATAACAGGTAAAATATATAAAATAGGATTCCTCCTCAGTATCTCATCCATTAGCAGCCCACTGTGCTGGCTTGAAGAGCTAGCACTGATTGAAGCACGGGTCGGAGGGTCAGCTTCCATCCTCCCACCAGATAAATGCAAGTCCTAGCACAGGATTTCTGAGGGCCAAAAACACTTCTCTCCAAGAATAATGGGCAATACAACAAGCATTCACTAAAAAATACAGTTACAGAATGAAATGTGAGTAAGTAAACATTTCCTGCATCATTCTGGGGTGCTGTCTACATCTGTCGCACCCCTGGAAACCTGGGGACAAGGCAGCATCCTCACAGCTCTTCTCCCTTTAGAGAGTGGGGAAAAAGCAGCCAACAAGGGCCAGATCTGTCTTTCCCACAGTTCTGCTCTGCTGCAGCCAGGCAGAGGCCATGTGCAGGGCACCTGGAGACAAAGAGAAAGCAAAGCATGATGCTAATAATAACTCTGCCTCACATGGAGCTTCTGGGCCAGGACAACAACATGCTGCTCTTTGCTTGGGGCTGCAGGCAGAGATTTGCCTCTTCCTGAGTCCTAACTTGGGAATAAACTTGTTTGTTAGCACAGCTGCAGAAAATCAACTCGGAAAGGGCACTGCAGGAGTGAGAAATGCAGGTATTTCACTTGAGGGAATACACACAGACCATACCCTGCGATATTCAACCAGCTCCACATAAAGCTCAAGGGAAATATGCAGAGTAACAACAATGCTTTGCATTTCTATAGTGCTTGCCTTTGGCAGCTCTCTGGGAGCTTGCAAACATTAATGAATTCACAGAGGCAGAGATTCAGAGAATATAAAGGCCAGAAGGGACTTTAGATCATCCAGTCTGACCTTCTGTGGATCGCACGCTACTTGGAAATTGTGTGGAAAAGAACCACAAGCATTATTTGGGGGTGGCAGAAAATGCCTTTCTATGAAAGGCTGAAAGAGCTCAATCTGTTTAGCTGATGAAATAGAAATTAGAGAAACTATCCTGTAGAAAGACCAACAGTGAGTGTTTACATACAGCTAAGTTGAATCTTCCAGAAAGTCATCTACCTTTGATTTGAAAGACACTGAAAAAAGGGAAAAATATTGTTTCCCTTGGTATCTTCTGACAATACCTATTCATGCTCATTGTTAGCATTCATGCTTATTAACTAATTTGAATCTGTTTGGTTTTTCTGTCACAGTTTTTTGTTATTCTCTCCCCTAGATTAAAAAAAATAAACCTTCAGTAACCAGCAGCTCTCTCTGTGGAGGCATTTTATACTCTGTATCAAATAATTTCTCAGTCTTCTTTTAGGTACAATAGGCAGATTGAGTTCATTAAGTCTTTCACTGAAAGCATTTTCTCACCTCTGGAATAACACTGGAGCCTATTGTCACACTGCTTCCAGCTTTTTCTCCTCTTTCTAGAAGTATTCTCCTCATCCACTGGTATCTGTGCTCTATATTGTAGACACCACATGACTTCTGCCACTTTTCTCTACTCCTTCCTATTAAAGAATGTCTCACAGTCTACTCACTAGGCTGTGTGAACATTGTTCCTGCTTTAAAGATGGAGGTAAATGTAAATGCTAGGACAAAACCCTAACAAGTAATTTTGAGGGAGGCAGATTATGGGTAAGTGGTTCTGATCCTACCTTTACATTAGTATAATTCAGTGCATTTTAAACATGAGCCTCCAGATTTATACAATTCTGGCAAGAGAAAATCTAGCCCTTTATTTAAAAGGATTATCCCCCTTCCAGCATTTTCCACTTTTTCATCCACTCACAGCCTCATATGGTTGTTTTTCACATATCTCTCACTGGACATAAATGTCCTGGATTCCCCAGTTATTCTTTCTCTCACCCCCTTATTTTTGTCTTCTTGTGACTGATCATCCCCTTTTCAATGAGTGCCTCTGACCAGCTGCTTCTCAGATTCTCCCTGCTCTGGTCTACTCAAATGTCACAAAACACATCAGCCCCCACATCCCCATCTGCTTTTTAAGGGTTTGTTATTGTAAGCAGGGGTTTTTCTACTCACTGTTCTTTACTTTGCAAAACCCAAAGCAATCAAGAGAAACCACCACAATGTCAAAGGCTGAGAGAGGGGCTTAGGCCAGCCCTAGCTTCTGGCCTCCCAGGTGCTGTGCTGGGGCTTTCAGCTGCATTAACAAGCTTATTTTTATTCAGTCATGACTAAAATCATGGAGTGTGGGAACTATAGGGTAAGAATGCCCTGCCTTGTGCCCAAGGAGAATGCTGCAGTGAATGGGAAGTTCCCTGAGTGTTTGTTTACCTTGCTTGTTGCTGGTTTTTGTTCTGTGACATGGTGAGATCAGGGACTGCAGCTGTTCCCTGGTCAAGGGACTACAGGCTAACAAAATCTCTGTGGCATTCACATTCTCTGAACAGAGAGACATAATTCTCTCTCTCAGGACTTTTCCTGGAGAAGCACAGAGAGAAGAAGAGAAAACAATTCTTATCTCCTGTGTTTTACACATGTAGAATATGTTTAGAGATTGTTTACCCAAAGTGATTGCTTAATTAGATTCTAGTGATAGTTGTTTAAATTCATAAACCAATTAAATCCACAGCTGTGTCCAGACTCTCAACAAAGAGTTGTGCGTTTTTCTAATTAGTCAGTAATAATTAGTTAATAAGTAAGTATAATATTGTAAATAAGTATATAGTATAGTATAATATCTCTTTAAAATAATAACATAATGTAATATAGTGTAGTTTAATAAAACAAGTGTTCAGCATTCCAAAGCCTTAGAATCAAACATCAATCATTTTCCCATCAAGATCACCTTTTTGCTATAAGTCTCAGCTCTTTGTATTCAAGGCACCATCACTTTCTTACACACTTTTCAAGACCCAGCTTAAATCCATTGTCTTTATACCTCAGATTCTGCCTAAAGCTGCATTACCCTTACAGACAGAAACCCACTTCTAGTTTTGCACCCTAAGTATTTTGCTAGCCTGTCTGTACTACACTATCTCCATACAACTGTGTGCTTTAGCTTACCTGTGTCCTCCAAGGTGCATTCATTACAGCAATTCTATCTGCTTTGTCCTTGGTTGCACATGCTTAAACAAGCTGGGTGCTCCAGGTTCCTCTCACAATGCCAGACTTCCCTTTCCTCTCATCATCTGCCCATCCTGTCTGCTCCTGTCTCAGCCTGTATTCCTCTGACCAAAACTGTAACACAGACTAGAGGAGAGGTCTCACAGGGCGGGAGCATCAATGTATTTTCCCACTGGCAACACCTCCCTAAGCACTAGAACAGCATTTGCTTTGTCCCCAGCTGCATTGCACTGTGATTCACCATCATGCCACCATCACCTAATACAGAAGATCCCAGCACTTTTTTCCTGGGCTTTCTCAGGATACGGTTACCACTAAGTCTACCCAGCTGCCTTGCAGCAAGGTTCTCAGGACAGGTTTTGGCAGATGACAATGGTTCCCTGAATTTAACGTGGGCATCAGGGAGCAATACATTATATTGATGATCCACACTGAGATTTGGCAAATTTGGCAAAACTGGCTCAACAGTTCCCAGAAAACAAGGACTGCCTCCAGTCCTGCTTGCTGTGCTCTCTGCCAGATCTCTCAGAGTTCCCAGCTTACAGAAGATTTCTATTATTAGCTGTCAAGCATATGACCTTGTCTGTCGTACTACTGAAATTCATTCTGTTTCTGGTACTCCTGCCAAGGTCAAATGAGGCTTCCTCTACAATATCCTGGTCCTCCCACGTACTAGCAATGCCTTCTAGTGTTGAATCACCAGGATACTCCTTCCCTCTCCACAGCTATCTGAGTCAGGGTCTCAGGGTAATATCAGCAAAGGCCAATCCCATGGGTGACCATGGGGGGTGTAACAAGTAACATTATGCTAGACTTTGATAGGGGATCTTGCTGCTGCTGTCTTCTCAGATTGACTTCTCCCTCCCTGCCACTTACAACTCCTCTGCCTCACTTGATCCTCTCCAGTCCAACTAATTGTTTCTTATGTGGCACGTATCAATGCTTTACTGAAATACAGAGATGAGACCTTTGAAATTTCTTTTGCCTTCCAGGAAAACAATCATCTGAAAGAAGGATGTTGGCTCAGCCTGGTGTTGTCCAGCATTGATAAACTCATATTGCCTGACTCCCTTTTCCCCTTAACTGCTTGGTAATAATTATACCTTCCTTGAAGATCTCCTCTAAAGTGCTACACGTGTTGCAGAGGTCACGCTTAAAAGCCTGAGACTGACAAACTTATTTCTCGTCCTTCTTTAATCCTAACTGCTGAATTTTCACTTTTGCAGACTGCATGGAGTCACCACTGTGTGCAGAGCTGAAAAAAGCCCTTTGCTGTAAGTGTGCCTTTCCACATGCCAGCTCTCCCAGGGCCAGAAAGCAGCCATGCCCAGCACTGTGAGTGCACTAATCAGCTTGAGCTGCTTATTCACAGCACTGAGCTTGTTCCTTTCCCCAAGGGTGATATTTCTGTCCTTATCAATAACTTGGGCACTGAGTCTTCTTTGGCTTTTGCTCAGACTATAGACTCATTGATCCCAACTTCACTCTTATTGACCAGAAGTGGCCCTACTTATTTTTTTTTTAATTCCCCAAATAGCTGAAGAACATTATGCCGTTTGTTTTAACCTCCTTTGCAAGGTCTAGCTCAGCTTGATATGTAAGCAATCCTCACTTTATCCCTACAATTCTGACCTCTAAGGGAGGGCAGGGCAGGGCAGGGCTAGCCAAGGCAGCCTTGTTTGCTGTCTGCCTTTTTTCCATTCCACAGTCTCTCTGCAGAGCCAGCTTAAGCAGCTGCTTGTTGTCACAGACAGATGGAGGGCAAGAGAATAAGGATCCTCACAGAAATGGGGGCTTCACACTGTCCCCAAGACCTCAACTGCTCCCTCCCCACAGTCCAGACTTTGCACTGCTGCCTGTGAAAGCAGTGCCATGAATCAACAGCAGAACACCCTCCACACATTGGGCAGCAGAGTGTAATTCTGGTGCCATCTAACCAGAATTATCTGTGATCCTGTGAGTGGGTTTCTGTGTCCCAGTGAGAGAAAGGAAGAAAAGAAAAAAGGTCTTTTGAAGGGAAAAGGATGGCAGTCAGAGTCCCATTACAAAGCCTTATGATAGGGAGATTTGTGCCTTAGGTGATAGGTAGGGCAGGAGAAAAAGAATTCAGGATGAGTTTGGTGGCTAAAAGAACGTCTCTTAGGAGGAGGCTGGAGCTGTACTCAGATCTGCTAAGTTTCTGTGGTTCTCACCCTGCAAAACTTGTCTGCTTCTGCCTTGGCTGTATTTAAGCTAAACCACCATACAAGACATTTCCTATAACCTCCTCTGCTGCGACATTTACCACCTTCATCCTCATACCTACAGACTGCTCATGTGATCCTTCTTGGCATCTTCTCACGTGGCTTTGCTCCTCTGCTAAACTGTAGGTGCTAACAGAGCTCAGGACATCAGTTATACCTGTGCTAAGGCTACAGACAACACCACTTTACCCCATGCACTTTGCATAAAAGACATGGGGCACTGGGGGGATAGGTGTGAGCAGGGTAATGAACTGGACTTGCATTCACACAGAGATTTAGGTGGTGTCAGGGGTGCCAGTGCCACTTGCTTGGCTGCCTGTGGATCTTCACGCAGCTTCAAATGAAGGTCCTGCACCATTCATTACCCTCACACTTTGTCAGTCCCCCTAAATACCCAGAGCTTATTGACAGCCCCTGCACACTGGGTAAAACTCCATGGCCACAGGGATCAGTCCTGTACCTACCTGGAAAACACCACAGACAGGAGGAAGTGCAGATTGCTCTGTGGCTATGAGTGTCTGTGCGCGTCCCCAGCGAGATGTGCACACAGGGAGCCCAGGGATCTCACAACACACTGCAGAGCAGCTCTTTATGTATGCAGATACACACATGCATGCACAAATCCCCTCACAAATCGTTTATCTACGCATCCAGCGCACTCCCACGAGCACCCCTGGGTGGGGATACAGGGCCCTGCTGATGCTGGGTAGGCAGGAGTTAATGGAAGAGAGGCTGGGAAGGAAATTAAAAGCAAAAAAAGTTGAAAGCCCAGCACATGATTTTTCTCCTATCACATCTGTGGATCCTGGAGCGCAAGAGTAATTGTCTGCAATGAGTCAGACCAAAAGGCACAAGGTAATGGTTGCTATGGCAACCCGTGCGCTGCTCTAATTCGGCTCGGAATTAAAATTATATCAAATAATTTGCAAGCAAAGGCAACATGGCAAAGGCGCTGGGTGCCAATCTAAAAAATCCAGCTATATGCAAGTCTCTCCTCAGTCAGTGTCAAGGGCTCTTTTCGCTTCAAGAGCGACAGCCATGGCAATCAGTGGAGCTGGAGAGGCGGCGGTGATGGATAATCTTAGGCAAGAAGATTTCTGCTACGCACGGGCAAGAGCGGGGTCCTGGTCTGGAGCTCCAGCCTGGAACAGGCTCTGGGGCTGAGGATATCCTGGGATAGATGCCTCACCAGACTCTAAATGAGAAAACTCATTGCTCACGATTTTTTGTCGGGGTCCCACTGAGAAAATTCCCTGGAAGGGCTGGTGAGGGCAGGGCCTGGGCACAGGAACCTACCCACAGGGTCTGTGCTGGGTGAAGCACTGCCTGCATGGGCTGAGGAAGGCAGGGTTCACTCCCTTAGAGCTCTTTCCTTGATAAGTGGTGCAGGTAAAAACTCAGGCACTCAGCAGAGACTACAAAGAAATATTTACTCTACAGAATTGGCTATTGTCTTCAGTTTTTCCCTAGACAAGGACTCCTCCCAAGGCAATAGACACAGCGGGGAGGCATGGTCCCCGTGCTGAAGATCTTACAGCCTATGCAGACAGCACAAACACCATGGAAGAGAAGGAAATTCCTAAGGTCTAGCCAGGGTGAGCAGAATGCTATGAAAGATGCCTCACATTACTATTTTTAGCATTCTTTTGAGGTCAAAATAGATTTATTTGTCCCTCTTGTCCCCAGTTACTGTCTATGCATGGAGACATCTAGCTGGAGCTCTGCAGGCAGATGTTGCTCTCTCTCCTGTTCACTGAGCTGGCTGGAGGATAATCAGCTCTGAAAAGGGAACCATGTGGCCCCAGCACTGATGCCAAACCTTGATGAAAGGCAAAGTTTGTGAGACCAGAGCCAGCACAAAATAACGTAACCACCTCACTTTTGTCTGGCTCATGGAACAGCTTGTGTGTGCCCCAGAAACACCCCAAAAAGCAGCCTGGGTGCTTACAGGTGTTCCCCAAGGCTCAGAGTGTAAGCAGAATGCAATGGGTGGCACTGGGGAGATGAAGAGTGCCAGAGATGCTGGTTTTGGCACCCTGACATGTCATGGGGACACTGACATCGGAGCAGTGTCTCAACCCTTAGGCCAGCCAAGTGTTACCCACTGGTAACAGCCTCCAGACAGATGTCCTGAGAGGTGGAGAAGGCACAGCTGCTGGTAGCACTAAAATCAGCAGCATTTCTGCCTTATGAGTGTCCCCAACACTCTCCATGACTCATTTCCAGGGCACAGCCCGTTCAGATGTCTCTGATTTTGTCGGATCAAATGGATGTGTGAGAAACTGCTCGGGCTTTGGGGATTGCCAGAAGGGGCTGGCATCAGGCAGAGACCAGACACAGCAGGTGATGGGCTAAAAACGAGTTATCTTCCTTCTTTTTATCCACCATACCACTGCATGCCGTGGGGACCATGATTTCCATAAAGGCACCTGGTGACGCCTCAGGGACTCACAGAAGTCTCTGCACTGAGACAACTTCGGCACAACCTTCAGCATGAAAAGAGGGACAGCATTCCTTCTGAATACACATTCAAGAGATCAGCTACCCTCAAATTTTATATGCTTTCTGAACCAGCCTAGTGAAATAATTTTAATTCTCCAGTTTATATGCAGCTATTTCCACGGAAAAGGTGCTTATGCTATTAGAGCTTTTTTCCGTGCGTTTTAACAGCTTCTACTGATGCTACTGTCACTTTCCAGAGAGAAGGTTGAAATGTTTTATCCATCCAAGCAACAAAACTGTAGGAATATGGAATTGTGTGCAGATTAGCTTGAAAAGATGCCACAGCAACAGTCCTGCTGAAAAAGCCACCTGCACCTCCTGTTCCTGCTTGCTGGCAGCAGGCAGCAGGTAGCCAAAATTGGAGACTAAGGAAGAGATGGAGAGACATCAAGCTGGCCAGGAATTGCTTTTCAAATTAAGAGCTTCCATCAGACTGACAGAGGCTGGATTTTAACCAGAGGTAAAATGGCAAAATTACTCC
Source organism: Ploceus nigricollis (assembly GCA_013399945.1). Classification (NCBI taxonomy): domain Eukaryota; kingdom Metazoa; phylum Chordata; class Aves; order Passeriformes; family Ploceidae; genus Ploceus; species Ploceus nigricollis. The sequence continues at coordinate 1,091,651 of VXBC01010289.1, read as the reverse complement.
CCATTACCTACTTTTCAGACTGATAGATTTCAAATTCTTTTGAAAAAAAGAAATCAAAATATATATTTTTTAAATCTGCTCCTGCTGTGAGTACAGAGCTTTTCTGAAAATACTGGTCTTAATAACTCAGTGTCCCAAAAGTCTCTCTTTAAAACAGAGACAACATTTATCTTCTCTGCCCCTGGTTTGAGCTTGCCTAGGGCTCTCCCCAAATACATCTGCATGAATTGCTGGTGTCATGGGATAACGATTTCACTGTGGTCCAATAACTGCTGGTAAGAGCAGCTACTTCCAGTATCAACAGAGAAGTGTTGTGTAAAATAAACCCACATCTCCCAAGTGCCCATTTGGATTATTTTTCTTGGGCACCATGTGCATGCCCCATTGTCTGTTTCCCATCCCTGCCACATGACAGCCATGCACCTAACCCTACCTGTCCCTGCTGGGACTGGCAGGCAGCTGACAGCCCCAGAAGTTGAACAGCCAGAAGGTCAGGCAGTGAAAGAGACGTCATCCACAGCCCGAAGTGACAGCTGAACTCCCGCACAGATTCCAGCAGTTTCACTGAGCCTTTAAATCACGAAAAGCTTCTGTCAGGAACTCCATGTGATTTCTGCCTTGCAGCCTGAGGATCAGAAAGCCCCAGGCTACTGACTCACTGGGAGGGAGCAGATGACAGTGCTATCTGGGGCAGGACATGGCTTGGGGAGAATGCCATCCCCATTCCTTATTTCTCATTTCCAACACAGTTAGTGTGCGTGAAAGGTACTGGACCGACATCCCAGGAGAACAGCTGCTTTCTAATTAATTATAATTAATCATCCAGGCATTACTTAATGTTTGCATAGTGCTTTGAAGTGCCAAAGCACAATATAGCAGGTAGATAATATTCATTCCAAGAATCAGGTATAGTTAAGCCAGGGTTGCCTGTGTGGCTTCCCACCAAAGAGACCACACCAACTCAGCTCACACAAATGGACCCTGCCTTAGCTCCACCATGTCCTCCAAGAAGTCTGTGTGTACCCTGAATCCTTTGTGCACCCCTCTCCACCTCATGGGGGAAGGAGAGGGATGGATGAAAAGGGGTGAGGATAGGGCAGGGCAAAGGACACTTCCTTTCCCTCCTGAATTTGACCACCTGTCCACCTGGAGTGTGGAGTAGCATCTCTAATGGCAAGAGGAGCAGCTTGGACTCCCTCTCAAACCCATTCTGGGATTTCCCACTGAGCTAAGACAGACTGAAATGGGAGGAAGGAGGCCCTTGTGCTTCCCTCTCCATCCCTTCTCTCAGCCCTCCAGACTGCAGCTCTCTAATTCCATCTGACTGCTCCCTCACTCCCTGACAGCAGCCAGGTTTGTGTCATCTTCCTGGACATTTGATTTTACCAGTTTGCCTTACTCTGCCCTGGCTATGGACTGCCATTCATCTGCCAGAAAAAAAGGGGCCCAATGCTGCCTGTAACTGGCATTCTCCCCGTGGGGGCACTGGGGGTGCTCCCTCCCCATGAGCACGGCTGTAAATCCTGGAGCTTAATTTTTCACTGCATGCATAGTGAACATTTCAAAGTGCTTACAAATCCCCTCGAGCACCATCAAGTCAAACAAGTGACAGAAGTGATCAGTGGCAGAATGACAGGCCAGTTCATACCACTTGTTCTTTTATAGGGGCACTTAAAAAGTCTCTGTTGTTCCCCTTTTACAGAACTGTGGCCGCATTTATTCAGAAACTACAGATCTACCCAGATATTTGGTTCTCTGGGAACCAGTGCTGGATACCAAACTTCTGCTAGGATAACTAAATCACCATGGTATCAATCCCAGTAAGGGCTGATGCCATCAGAATAACAATAACAACAATCTGCATCCCATTCTGCTTTGATTGCCTCTTGTGTGCCTCCACACTCCCTCCCCTTCCTTCACCCATCTCCTGTACCCAGGATGGTGTTGCAGCTCTGCCCAGCTTCATTTCTGCTGCAGCCCCTCACAGTCCCCTAGAATCAGAATCTAGCCATTCAGGATAATTATATTACTGTGAGGGGAAATTAAGTGAGATATACATCCTTACTCTCTGAGCTGACATCCTCAATAAAAAATAATATTCAATTGGTAGTGTGGCCACTAATTATTGCCCTTTTTTTAAATGACTACTAGTATGAAAGATTCAGATGATGAACCTTAGTCACTACTAGAAAAGCAAATGGTAATATAGCACTTTTTTCCTCCCTGAACACCCCCCCCAAACATTAACTGACACCCAAGCCAGCATATGGAACCTACCTCAGTAAACCCTTGCACTCCTGCTGAAGTCAGCGGAGGCTACAGCTGGAGACCTGAAGAACTTTGGACCCTTTGGGTGATAGTGTTTGCCCTGATGCTATCATTTAGCCCACCCATACCATGGATCAGAGATGGGCTGTTTTCATCAAAGCATAAGAAACCAGGAGTGAAGAAAACCCAGCATGTGTGAGAGTAGCAGAAGATGCTTGTGGTCAGGTCACTTAATGTACCTGCTAGGGACAGGGACCCTGGTACCTTTAAGGAATAAAAGCAATTAAAAATTCATTTCTCTGTCTCAGCTTCCGTGGTTGCCAGCGAGAAAACCGGTTCTGCATAATTTCCAAAAATGACCGATTTTTCACCTTATTGTTCTTGTTTTAAAATATGTTTTTGTTTCCCTATCCTTTGCTGTTTCCTCCACCCTCTGCAAAGGATCCTGCCCATTCACAGCATGTCCATACAGACAGTATTCTGCATAACTGAGTGGGTGGAAATCTCCACAGGGGTTGTGGAAAGTGCTGCTGACAGAAGAGAAATGGCTCTGTCAGGGCCAGATCCTCCTGCCACTTGTTCTTGCTGCAGTGCTTCCACTGAGAAGTTTCCTTCCTTGAATTTATGCTGAGTGCCAGATTGTCCTGGCTTCAGCTAGGGTAGAGTTAATTTCTTCTCAGTGGCTGTTGGAGTGCTGTGTTTTGAATTCATAATGAGAATGTTTTGGTTTTTTGCTAAGTGTTTATCCTAAGTCAAGGGATTTTTTCCTTGTCTCATGCTCTGCCAGTGAGGAGCTGAACAAAGGAAACTGGAGGGGACCATAGCTTGGACCTGAGGTGACCTGAACTGACCAAAGGGACATTCTACACCACAGAAGATCATGCCCACTATAAAAACTGGGGGGAGTTACCCAGAAGAGGGACCAGTCTGGGTTTGGGAAGAAGGGTCTGGCATGAGTCAGTGGGTGGTGAGCAATTGTATCTTGCATTGCTTGTTTTTCCCTTTTTATTATTATCATAATCATTTACCATTATGATANTGCTCTGCCAGTGAGGAGCTGAACAAAGGAAACTGGAGGGGACCATAGCTTGGACCTGAGGTGACCTGAACTGACCAAAGGGACATTCTACACCACAGAAGATCATGCCCACTATAAAAACTGGGGGGAGTTACCCAGAAGAGGGACCAGTCTGGGTTTGGGACGAAAGGTCTGGCATGAGTCAGTGGGTGGTGAGCAATTGTCTCTTGCATTGCTTGTTTTTCCCTTTTTATTCTTATCATAATCATTTACCATTATGATAGTATTTTACTTAATTTTCAATTATTAAACTGTTCTTATCTCAAACTGAAAGTTTTACTTTTATTCTCCTCCCCAGTTCACCAGGGTGGAGGGGTGAGAGGCTGTGTGGAGCTTAATTTCCAGCTGGGCTTGAACCACAACACAGATGAACTGCTTGTGTGCCTCTGCTCTAATCCACAGGTCAGGAAAGGGAAGGAAAAAGATCATGAAAAACAAGGTTCTTTTTTAAAAAATGTTATTTTCTCCTCTCAAATTAATGCTTAGAAAAATGTTTCAGTGCTGTACAGAGGCCCTTGGTGCAGTTTCAATGCTCTTTCATTTTCTGCTGGGTATAACAGTGTCAGCTGGCATCAGTTTTGGGAGCAGTTTCTATCATCCAAGCATCTATTAATGTGAACTTTGCTGAAACCATCTCTGTTCACAGATGTCTCTGGGCAGACTTCATAATAATTTTCTGGCTTTGGGCATAAAAGTGAAATGTTCTGTTTCATAACACTTCCTTCAGCTTGTAAGTACTTTCTCAATGCCTAGGTGATAATTAGAGAGTATCACTGTCAGCTAGAACTTACTGAAATCCTGGAAACTAAGGAATGCTTCATCAGATGAAGTTAATTTGCTATAGTTTTACTGACTAGTAGTATTGAAGAACATTCCCTGTCTCCTACTCAGCCTAGGTAAATCCAATGGCTGTAATCTGAAGGTATCTGCTGTATGGCCTTCTCTCTACAGGGTGGTCCTGTAACAAAGTTGTTGTTTGGTGTCCACTCTATTAGTCATTCCTTCCACCATGTAAGGCTCCATTAGCACTAACCATTCTTTCCCAAGAAGCTTTGCATCACAGCATATAATTAGTCCATTACCTGTTCCATCAGCCTCTTCCTTTAGTCACTGTTTCCAGGTCTAAACCAATTTCCATGGAGCTACATCTTCCCTTACCCCAGTACTGAGTGGTTAAACTGGATGTGGTGCCAGGGTTACTGATAATGCTGGCTTGTTTTGTTAAATGCCTGCTCTGTTTTGCTTCTAAGTTCAATGCACTTCCATAAAGGCTGAGGCAATTAGTACAGAAAATGGTAAATCTTCAAAAGCTTTGAGGTTCTGTTGGAAATAATGTGCTACATGAATTTTCCAAAAGAAGATTCAGTCTAGTGAAGGTCTGCAAAAAGGAGTTTAAAGCTCAGATATAGCAATAAGTTTGGCAATCTATAGGTCTGAGTTGGAGTTCTAGCAACATGCCCGTGCCACCAGCAGAAGTTATTTTTCATTTGAGGTAACAATGAGGACGCACAAACATGATGCTGTTCCAAAGGCAACACTTCCAAAAGTGTTTCCTGCAAAGTTTTAAACCTGCACTGACTTCTCAACCTACTCCTGCTCCAGAGAAAGAGTCTCAATCCACAAATTCACCAGCACAGGAGATGGGAAGTTTCCACTCAAGCAGCCAATTTCCCTTTCAGAAGCCTGTCAGCCATTCAGTACCTGATCCATTATTCTCTGTTTAGCCTAGTTCTCAATACCACAAGCTATTGTGGCTCCTGTCACTTCCCTTGAATGACAAGCTAACAGCTCTCAGCTCCCACACTCAATGCAAGATGCAGCCATTTCATTCAAGATAAAAAGAGAAGCCAGAATGTCCTACCTGCAGCAATTCCCATCTTCCCGTCCACAGACACAGACACAGCCGTGCTCACTGTCACCACCTTTGGCAGGCCACCCCCCTCTGTCAAGACACAAATAGAGCAGGCTTGGTTAGCTTACCCCCAGAGAGGATTAAAATGCAGCAGGAGCAGCTTGCCCTCACATTTTCCCATCCAGGACAGTGTGTACATATTCCTCAACTCTGAAACATCCCAGAATTTCGAGGGCTGCATCTTTCAAGACACAAAAGCAGCCTAATGGGCTATGAGCAGATTTTATTTTTCTCTTCTTTATGGCTCATGATAAAAGTGGCATCCTCAACATAAAGGAAGTGTCCAAGGCTGGATAGGGGTGAGGTTTGAGCAACCTGGTCTCATGGAAGACATCCCTGCCCACAGCAAGGGGTGTGGAACTAAGTGACCTTTAAGGTCCCTTTCAGCCCAAAACGTTCCATGATGCTGTGATAAAATGTAGAGGATTGGCCTCCTTGATTTAGAGCTTCTCTTAGGCCAGAGAGCTGTTCTGCTCAATGCACCATCTAAACTCTGCAGACAGAGGAGAAGCAGGACAGGTAATTCTGACAACACTTGCCCACCAAAGGCCAGGCTTATATCTAACTCTCACCCAAGCCAGGCCAGCACTACAACCTGCAGACACAGCAGCTTCCAGAGCACACTCCATTTTAGAAACAAAGCCTTCTTGGACTTTGTTGCCTAAACTCTCTTATGCCCCAGGGTCTCCCAATTATCCTTGAGCTGCTGCTTTAAGCATCCTGTAGGTCCTGTGACACATCTGCCAGCCCTGTGCAGACCCCTGAGCTCCCATGGGGCATTTAAAATCACATGGCTGGATAGGCTCAAGCAACTGAACTCCAGCTCTCCTTGTCAGGGCAGTTGTTCCAGCCTGCAATTGTCTATGTGGCAGATTCCATTTCTATATATGTTTAAAATTGATTAGATTAGCTTCAGCTGGGGCACCTCTTTGGGAACTGCCAGGGGACAGTTTGAAGGCCAGTCTGATCTATGTAGTCCGCACCTGGTTTCCTCCTCGCATGCTCTATGGAAATCTCTTCCTTAGACAGATGAGCCAGGGATTCTTTCCTTCCCCACAACTCCAGCATTTGTTACTGCTTTCCATGTCTGCCTTCATCATTATATCCAGAGCACAATTCAGTGCCTACCACAGTTTAGCCTGGAGGCTCTCACTATTTTGTTTTTGTTTTCTGATCAAAGCCAGATAAACCTGCTCAAGTGTGTCAAAAACAGTAAAACCTTTGTGAAATAAATACTCAGCTCACACGCCTTGAGCATGATCCTGCCTTTATGCTTGTCCTGGGTTGGCTATAGGATGCTTGTATCCTCAATTGTCTGTTCTGTATATGCTGGATAATAGGTTTTGCACCCTTGAGACTTCTGAGGGCGAAGGGGGGAGAGAAGAAGTGCGGAGTTTTTTATCAGGGACTGCGCTCACTCCTCCACATTCTGCTCCTGGACTGTGTTTTCTGTGGATGGACAGACAGCAAGACAGAGCTTTCCTTTGCTTTTAGTTAGTTTTTAGCTAGCTGAGGCAGAGAAGTTCCCTCGACTGTGGTTTTTCTTTTTCTTTGGACCTGTTCAAACCTGCTCTGGACTGAACACCAGCAGAGCACCGGCAGCTCCACCTGTGGCCACCGGGCTGGGCCTGGGCCGTGGCATTTCCAGCGCCGGAGGGACTGATCAGAGACTGAGTGAGCTCAGCTACAGCCCAGGGAGGGACTTTCTGAGTTTGTCATCTCTTTGGAGCAGCAAAAGGTTTTATTGTTTATTATTGTCCATTTTTGGGTTTTGATGGTGAACGCTTTGCCTGTTAAATAAACAGTTTTTCCCACTTTTCTCCAAGGAACCATCTGAGGGAGAAGCCGCTTGAATTTTCTTTCTAGAGGAAACCCCTGTAGAGATTTTCTCCCAAATTTGCCCTAAACCAGGACAATGGCAAACCTCAAATGGCTTGTTTGAGGATGGGACAAAGAAGCAAAATACACTTAGGGTCTCTAGGAAAAAAATCCCACCCAACACATGAAAAATCTGGGTTGCAAGAACAGCACTACTTGACATGCAGAGGCTTCCCTGCTGTCCTTTTATTTCTGGGATTTCTGGACACTGGAAAGAGGTGCTGTGCATAAATGATTCTGATGACCTGCAGTCACTTCCTGCTGGTTTCCTCCCCAACAGAGAGCTCTTGGGGGTTTTCCTTCTTAGATGATTAGAAGCCCAGCTGCCACAAAAACCTCCTGTCACAGCAGGGGACTTGTGGAAAACATGAAAAGGGGACTTCAGCATCTGATAGAATTTAGTAAGAAACTAGGTGGCCTATTTTGGCTAAAATGTGGGGCAGTCCTGCTTCATCAGATGTCAAAGAAGGGCCTGGGCTCTGCTTTATAGTAAACCACTATCTCAGAAGCCCTGGGTATCATTTCCTGCCCTTCCCAGGTGGTCTCTCTGAGCCCAGCTGCTCATCCCTAAAGGCTAATAATCTGCCTTACAGTTAGGGCACAAGGTCTCCAGGGCCAAGTGCTACTTCTTACAAGGTGCCTGCAGGGTTTCCAGGTGAGTGGGGTTCTGGACTTAAGCTTCTGACCCATGGCCATGTAAAACAAAGAACAGTGCCAGCTACTTGTCTTCAGTCTTAATCCAAAACTAGCTGTGACTTCTAAGAAAGCCACAGCAAGCCACAAGCCCAGTGTTTAGCCAGCAGTGACTACTGTGGCCTGGGTAATGGCTGCCCTAGGAAGTCCCACAGGGTGTCACTGCCTGGTTTTCCAGCCCATGCTCTATTCCAAAGAGCAGATGCCATGGCTTGCAGGGGAGTAAAAGGTCCCTCCTGCCATCTCTCCCCCTCTCTCCACACTTGCCTTTTAAATGAGATGTAAGGGTGCTGGGGAGAAAGAGGCTTTTGTAGGTTTTGAGTATTTTCTCTTTCCATTCCTCTCCCTATAGATCCTGGTTCATCTCTAGCCTCCCAGGCTGGTTTTCTTCTCTTTGCTACTTGCTTTCCCACCCACCAGACTCCCACCACTGCACCACAAAAAGCTTTAACAGCTACAGTGCTGAGCTCTGTGACAGAGATGGAGAGCTAGGGGCCAGGGAGGAGCACAGAGGGGATCTCTGCCTTCTATGGAGGAGTCTCACATGAATATTTTGTTTTGCTTGTTTGTTTTTAGGCTCTTCTGCTCTCTTCCAGCCTTTGAGAAGGTCCTGGTTGGCCCTGCATGCTCACAGGAACACACCAACACCCTAAGCAAGAGATATTGAAAAGCCACTCCTTGCTTTCCTCTAGTGTTTGAACTTTGCTGAGCAAGAGATGCCATTTTCTAGTATTAGGATTGGAAGGATGCAGGACACCAGTGCTATGGAAAAGCCTTCCTCTCCACCCTTTTCCTCCACCATCTTCCATAACAAACCCATCCTTTCCTGTCATGGAAAGTGGTGATGGAAAAAATGACACCCTCTGAACTCAGATTTCCTGACTGTTTGCTGGTCCCTCACCAGTGCCAGCTGTTACTGTCATCCAGCAGGGCTGATGTTGTTCCCTCCCAAGCCTGGTCACACCTGTGTGTCTCATTCCCTCTGCAATACCTCTCCTGCTCCCTTCTCACGCTTCGTGTGTATTCCAGCCCTGCAAATACCTTGTGCTCCCCCAGCTCCCACCTCTCTAAACCTTTCCATCTCCCTGCTTTTCCATTTCCATCCTTCTCCTCCTCTGTAGCCCTGCATTGCTCATTCCTGACGGCCTTCCCCACACCTTGTAGCTTCATCTTTCAGCTGTGATCAGCACCTTGGCCATGAGCTCTGTGTCCCTCACTGGTGTGAAGGTAACACCAAGAGGGCAGGTGTCAGCACTTCCTGCTAGGCGGGAAGCAGCGATAAAGGTATTGGGATGTGAGGTGTGAAAAGCTTTTTTCTCTTTCCCTCTCTCTGCTCTGTGTTTAGGCTGGGGTTACCTGAATCATCTTCTGAGACAATGCTGTAGATGAAGCTGCCGGGGGGATGCTCGGCCGCCCTGCGGTACCACAGAGGGAAGTGGTCCATGGTGAAGATGCTTTCCTTGTCCTTCTGTGTCAGGAATTTCCTGCCGGGAGATAACACGTTGCTCACGGTGTGGAGGAGCGGCAGCCCTCCTCGGGGCCACGCAGTGGACAAGCGCATCGCCCGGGGTTTTCCTACGGCCGTGGGCAGGCGGTGTCGCCGNACGACACCCCGCGAGTGCGGGGTGAGCAGGTGGGCGAGGGAAGCACAGGTGCTTGTGGCCATTAGTTACTGCAGGGGATGAGGAGCGGGTGAGGAAAGGGGATTAGGCAGTCTCCTACAAAAACAAACCACCCACCCCAAACATAAGGTTATGCAACTGTGTGTAAATCATCTCCGGAGATGCTCAGAGCAGAGACCTCATAGCAACCTTCCAGTATCTGAAGGGGGGCTACTGGGAAGCTGGAGAATGACTGTTAGGACCTGCAGTGATAGGGCAAGGTGAAATAAGTCCAGATTGAAAGAGGGGAAATTTAGGTAAGATACTGGGAAGAAATCTTTTAAGGTGAGGCTGGTGAGNGGGGGCTACTGGGAAGCTGGAGAATGACTGTTAGGAACTGCAGTGATAGGGCAAGGTGAAATAAGTCCAGATTGAAAGAGGGGAAATTTAGGTAAGATACTGGGAAGAAATCTTTTAAGGTGAGGCTGGTGAGAAGCTGGAACAGGTTGCTGAAGGAGGTTGTGGATGCCCCAGCTCTGGCAGTGTTCAAGGCCAGGCTGGATAAGGCCTTAAGCAACTTAGTCTAGTGGGAGGTGTCCTTCCCCATGGCAGAGTGGGTCGGGGACAGATGATCTTTAAGGTCCATTCCAATCCCTTAACAAATTCTATGATTCTGTGATTCCTAGAGAGGCAGGAACTGAAGTGAGCAAAGAGCAAATCTTGAGCAAAGAGGTGCTTTTGAAGGCAAGAGGATGTGTCCTGGGAGCATGACAAGACAGGCAGTGGGTGCTCAGGCAAGACCTCATGAAAATCAGGTCATTTGCTTCCCTGGAGGTTCATACAGCTTGCCTGGCAAATCCCTTTGTTTTCAGACTCTTGTTTTGCTGTATATTTTGACGTAATGATAATTCCTCATGTACGATTCCTTCCTTTCAGGGGATTCCAGAAGCTCCTCCTGTGAGATATGTGGGGGTCTGTCTCTGCAGTGTGGTGACTGTGACTGTTTAAAGCACTGAACGCTGTTCCTGATGAGCAGTGGGAATCATCACATTAGCCTCCTGCAGCACACGGCATTTCTCCCTTGTTGCCAGAGACTGACTACTCTGAGTTGTTCAGACTGCTTCAAACACATGAAGAGTGTCACCTTTCAGGCACAGCAGAGCTTGAGGGTAAGACTTATGTTTGGGGAACTTGGGGACAGTGAAACAGCTGCCAAGAAGCTAATGACCACCACCCACATGGTCCCTTTCTGTTCCATCTGCTGGTGTGCCTCTGTGACCTGTCCTTTCCTACAGCAGCATGCACCAGCCTGCGTATCCAAAATGCAACAGAATGCAAACTAGCCTTTCCCTGTCAAAACCCTTCAGTGCACACATCCTTCTGCCTTGAGGGAGAGGACAAGAGCGTGAATGGGATGTGACAGATGTCAGTCACATCGCTTCACGCCTCACTGCAAGGCACTGGGACGCTGCTGCGGTGTGGGCAGTGTGAGAGGCAGACCAGCATAAATCTGGGAGAGGAACTGAGACAGAAAGATCAAACACAGCCAAGCTGGAATGTCGCTGGGGCACTGGAGTGCAGAGCCTTTGCACTGCAAAATGCTCCTGGGGATGTGCAGTAACTGTGGGCATTTTCTGGGTCAGCTGACTGAAGTCAGGGAATGGTTGAAGGGTTTCATTCAAATGAATGCACTTTGGGACAGTATTTTAAGAAAACCTCAACAGGACCAGAGGAAGACAAAGGCCCCCTATTCTGATTCTGTGAATAAGCATTAATGCCATCAAGGTGTTGCTCCTTTCCATTCTGTCTGCCAAAAGCATTTCTAAGGCTGGTGGTGATTTCATGCTGCCCCTTCAGAGACACTGACAGAAGCTCTGTAATGCAGCTTAGGGACTTACTTGTTGGAAATCTTCTCAGAGCCCACATACAGGGCACTCCTCATGAGTCCAGCCCGAGTGCCCAGAAACGCCATCTCAACGCCTGCCTCAGTATCCCTGTGGAACAGAAATACACAAGCAGAAGCAAACAGTTCTCACAAGAACAGCCATGATCCAGGGTGAGGGCCTTTCAAACTTGAAGCCACATCTGGAGACCTGGTCCCAAGTTCATTTGCAATATAACCCATTTACACCAGGAGTGATAGTGGCTCCTCCCTGCTAATGGCAACAGGCTGTTACTGGCTGACAACTGGCAGGTTTAAGACTTGTGCTCAAATTTAAACCTTTGAAGTCTGCTTATTTCATTCTCTTTTAAGTAGGCCATAAGCTCCTGCGCCCCTGCTAGCTCTGCTCCAGGCTACTCTCACGAGGCTGAAGTGCAGGAAAGGAACGGCAGAAGGAGAATGGCTGGATCAGGGATGCAGAGAATGGCCAGGGTAGCAGAATGTGACTAAAGAGGGTGTGTTGGTGTAGCTATTTAAAGCTGTGCTGATAACTGTGTGTCCTAGCAGGATTGTCACTGGCTCAGCTTCTGTTAGTGTAGGGATACAAGGAACTGAAACAGGGACAGGAGCCCAGTGGCCACGTATATCAGTAAGTAGCACATTGTCTGCTGAAAGAAGATCTGTGTGACATGATACAAGACACCACAAGCAACAGGCGCCTCACTGGAAATAATAAAATACAAAGTTGTTTACTGAAGCCAGACTGTCCACTACCTTCCTGAGGTTCAGTCTGGAGGTACCACTAATAGAGACAAGACCAAACTCCCTTTTCTCCACTAGAAAAACTCTCACCAAACTAAAGACTCTCCCAAGGAGGCCCAGCTTACTGGAGTTCACTCCTGAGAGACACTTTTCAAGCTATTTCTAAAGCTATTGAGCTATTTCTATCAGCTTTTTGAGCTATTTCTACAGTTTCTTGTATGCTGTGCAAAAGTTTGTGACTATTTCAGGCACTGCATAAACCCATAGTGGTGTTCTATCCATATTTATGTCTCCTACACTTACAAGGACATGTTGAGGGCTAGTGTTGTCCAGTAGGCCTCCATGGGGGCAGTGACCACTGCATCAAACAGCACTTCCTGGACCAACTCCTCGTCACCTAAGGAGAAACAGGAAGAACAAAAATCAGGAGAGAAAGACATGTTTTTCTCTAGATGTTTTAGGGAGTCCCTTGGCAAGGAGCATCTGTCTGTCCAGGACAGTGAATCAATGTGGCACAAAAAAGAGGCCTCCCATTACAGGGCAGAGAAGAGGTCCTAACACCCTGGGTGGTGGAAAACACAGGAGCAGATGTTACAGCCAAGATCACAGAATTACAGAGTCAATGAGGTTGGATACGACCTCTGAGATCATCAAGTCCAACCTATGACCCAACACCACTGTGTCAACCAAACCACAGCACTGAGTGCCATGTCCAGTCTTTCCTTAAACAATTCCAGGGATGGTGACTCCACCACCTCCTTGGGCAGCTGTTGCAAAAACTAATCACCTTTCTGTGAAGAATTCCTTTCTAATGTCCATAATCATCAGACCAGTTCCTCTGCAAACTCTGTGGAAGTGTGGTGCCCAAACAAGTGTGGGCAAGTGAGAGGCTTTCAAATGAAGTTATTCATTAGACTGTCACTTGACTCCTTCATTGAGCAGGCTGTCCACAGCCTTTGCCTCAGATCCCTGCCTCGATCTTTCCTCTGGGTATCCTGTAGAGAGGATACCAGCTGACACCTTCCACTCATGTAGCCTCCTTCAAAACCACTAGAGACTTTTTTATGGCCTCTACTCTGTCCCTTTGCTCACTGGCTTCTCTGTTAGCCCTCCTTCTTTCCTGAGAGTCACAAAACATTTTTCTGTCCTGGTTTTCACCAGATGCTCAAGCCAGTCCAGGCTACCAGTCTAATCCACTTTGGACTGGAGCTAAGAAGTGATTAGGAAAGTTCAAGGTATTGTCATGTGCTAAATGACATGCCCCAGATCCCCATTTATTTGACCTGCTTTGTTTCTGTATTGCCCTGCTTGCACTAATCTGTGAGAACATGGTGACCATCATGTCCCAGAAATGCCTCTTTCAGTGCTGTTCTAGATGGAGCCACCCCACCACTTCAGTGTTTCTGGCACTGAAACTTTCTGGGTTGATGTCTCAGGTGTCCCTTAATGTTTTACATCAAGTTCTCCCAAATCTCTTTGCCACAGATTTCAGGATCCTTCTCTCCACAGCTGTTGTTATTCAAGCTTCAAAATCAGAGCCCACCATGAGATCTCTCCCTCTTGAGGCCCCCCATGTCTAGGGTTCATGTGTTCAAATCATATTTGTTTTTCCTCCACAGCACTTCCAAGCCTGCATATTTCTCCCAGTCACCTCTCTTGAAACTTTCCTCCTCCCTGGCCTCTTCAAAGCATACATCTCCTCTTTCCAGCCTACCCCAAGGACAGCCAGGAGGGCTCTGCTCATATTTTGCAAGAGAGGAAGGATTACTGCATTACAGCTGGTTTTACTTCTAAGAGATTCCCATCCTTGTGGCAAAGGTTTGTGTCTCTGAGGTGCAGGCTTATATGCAAAAGCTTGTACTTGGCACAACTAAAGGGGCTGAAGGACATCCTAAAACCAAACTGCTGTGAGGAATTCCCGTGCACAGCTGCCCATCTCTGCCCCCTGATAGAGATCCCACTCTTCAGTGGTGCTGTATCAGCTGCAGGAGAATGGGACCCGGTGCAAGGGATGAGCAGCAGGGGGAGCAGGAAAGATAATAATCCTGTAACCATTTTTTCCTCTTGGATCAGTTACCTGTTGTGTTTGGAAAACAAAATTAATAATCCTTGTTCTGAAAAAAACCCATCTCTCCAGAGGGCACCGTGAGCCCTTGGAGGATGATGCCTGGTGTCCCTGGGAAACTGAGTTGTCTCAGCACTTTTCCTGGCTTCTCTTGCCACTGTCCCCTCTAGGCCAGTCAGTTAGTCTGTCTTAAACCTGGTGTGCAGCCCCTGCCAAGCTCCATTCAGGCCTTCCACTTTCCAGTATTTTCTGTGCTGAGACCTCCAATAAGGCTGAGTTATGTGTCAGCTTTGAAATGGAAAAAAATCCTCTGATGGAGACAAGGAGGTGGATCTTCAGCTCATTTCCACTTGTGAATTAATCTGGGCTTGAGTTCAGTCCTGCCTGTGTAAGCAAGTGCTACAGGGGCTCAGTCTGAGACCAATCAGTTTGTCACAGTCCCCTTTCCCTTGTGATGGGTACAGGAAAACCCCAGCAGGGCACTTTCTGTGCCTGGGACTCACATTCCAGGTCAGGCTCCTCTCCAGTGAGGAAACGGATCACAGCCTCCAGCTGGCTGAGCTTCCGGTGGTCGGGATCAATGTCGGTGATGCAGTAAATCCTGGTGGGAAGGGGAGAAGGAATCCAAGAGAGCAAAGAGAAACCGTAGTCAAACAAATGCTCCTGGATGATAATAACCGCGAAAAGAAAGTCAGCAAGAAACCTTGGTCTGCAAAGTCTTTACTTTTTACATTGCTGCATGTTGTGCCCACTCTAAATCTAACAGTGTGGCTGTAAGTCAAACCCTACCACTAAACCAAACACCAATTAACCTGACTGCTGTGCTCAGCAGGGTTGCTGTGTTCTCCAGCATAAGCTCACAACGCAACAGAGCTGTTCCAAATCCTGCCAGCAGTTTCCTGTGTTATGTTGTGTAAGATGTGTACATGTGCCTGTATAGACAATAACAGTGTGATGGAGAGACCTGAAAAGCAGAGGGTCACGTGAGACCAGACTAGGAGCAGAAAAAATAAGAGACAGAGGAACAAAGTGTGCGAGGAGGAATGATCTTGCAGTGTGATATGGTGACAACAAAAGCTGTCCCACGGGGACACAAGTGCAGGAGCCTCAGGACACAGTTTGGGGAGAAGTGGAAGAATGTATTAGAAATGCTCCGTGCTATAAAAGAAACCAGTCTTCTAATCCTACTTCCAATTCTGACTGCTCCACTGTCAGG
This sequence comes from Ploceus nigricollis, assembly GCA_013399945.1. NCBI lineage: Eukaryota > Metazoa > Chordata > Aves > Passeriformes > Ploceidae > Ploceus > Ploceus nigricollis. The sequence continues at coordinate 1,076,296 of VXBC01010289.1, read as the reverse complement.
ACAAGGGAGAGGAAGGGGTTATAAGAGAGAATTAAAACTCATAAAGGAGCTGAAAGGAGTGATTTATGAGAAAAGTCTAAGAGAAATGAATATGTAAAGTGTGGTAAGCTGACACCTGAAGTCAGGAGTAGAAGAAGGAGAAGTCTCTGTTTGTGTCTCAAATGTGCTGCTTGTGAAACTTGACAGCATAATGAGAGGTGAGAAGGGGTGCAGGCCTGCTTGAATATAGTTATTTTGGCTTTGATACAGCCTGGGTCCATGTGACTGAGTGGGACTGAATGTTGGGTTCATGAAAACCCCAAACCTCACAGCAATAAATGGAAAGTGCCGTGCTTCACCCTGTTTCATATCCAAACCAAGCAAAACCATAAGTTCTGCTTGCTATTGAAATGGGGGTCATAAATCACCTCCGTGTTCACTAGAAGTTAAGTCTAGGCTCAGTTCAGAAGGATGCCAACCAAAAATAAACTAGGATTTAAAAAAGCATTTCAATCTCTCACCAAGCTTGCAACAAAATTCCCTAACAGGTCTGACATAGTGTAGGTTTTGTAAGACAATTCTGAGCAACACGAGGAGGAACAAAGTAAGTGTGAGCACAGAAGACTGAGGATAAATCTCAGCTGTTTCTTAGGAGAGGAATGTGCCAGGTCTTGGTGGCATCTCCCAAAGGAAGAGGTGAAAGCCAATTGCCTGGAGACAATCAGGTCTTTGCAGGTACAGCACTGCTTTTTCCCTAGGCCACAGAGGGTGGTGAATCAAACCAGATTGCTGGGAACTTTGCCCAAATATCATGACAAAGTCCTGCGTCACTGACAGGATTTCTTCCACTTACCATTCATTTGCTAAAGACAGGTCTGGCTGGAGCAGGTCATGCAAACCTGAAACCAGAGAGTACAGGGAGTATTCAGTGAGGAAGCAGACAGACACATACAGGCTCTGAAGGAAAACTGGTGACATTCAGAGCAGCTCTCTTGCTCTTTTCAGATTAACCTACCTTCTTCCACTGAAGTGTTCCCCAGCAGAATGTACTCCCCATGCCCCCTGGACAGCACAACACCCAGGCTGCAGGCAAGAAGGAAAACAGAGGGCTTGTCAGCAAGGAAAGGTGTCATTGCCTGAAGCTACAACCCTTAATGACATTAACTCCCTCCACAGCTATTAAAGAAAAGAACATCATCGGAAGAGGATTAAGTGAGATCTGATTTCAGCACAGGGGGCCAAGGAACCTGTCTGTAGAGTTATGAGGCATTGCTGGTGACAATTATTTTGGCCAACATTGTAGGTTCAGGTCAACGATAACATTTCTCAAATCTCTGCCAGTTTCAAACCATTTCAGCTGGGGGAAAAAAACTAACATCCCCCTCCCTCCCCTGCCCCCCACAATTTCCTTCATTTGTTATTTGTTGTTTTGTAATTTTCAATGTATAACAATGTTGAGTTTTTTTAAAGCCATACACCAGGACCATATACCACATTCAGTGGAAGTGAAAATTTAAGCTGTCTCATTTCTCTGAAATGAAACAACATGCTTTACCCAAGGTATAGCTGTCAGACTCTGAATTTCAGGTAGATCATAATATTCCTTTTGAATTGACCCAAAATAATATTTTAATGGCAATAGGAACAAAGAAGTCAGTTATTCCTACTGCTCTACTCATGACTTGTAGCAAGAGTTATGAAGAGAAGGGACTGATCTGCTGTCCCTGATCAGACTTCTGATACACTGTATTGGTGCCACGAGTCCTTGCTCACCTGAAGGGTGTGCCACTGATGTCCGTGAAGAAATAATCATTGGTGAGGAAGAGAACTCGTTTCTGAAATAAGAGAATGAATAAGAGAGACCATCTGGCAGAGCAAGGGCACAGTGGTGATGGGGGCCTGGGATAATGTCCCCAAGGCTGAGCAAAACCAACACCTCACACCCTGCTAGGGCAGGCTGGAGGCTGGGATGAATGTGCAGTATTCAGCATATCCAGCACCTTGAGACTTTTAGGATCCAGGCAGCCACTCTATCTTTCCAACAAGGGCTTCAGATAAACCTTTCTTTGTTCTAGGGCTCCTGCACCAGCTGCAGGAAGGGCTGGGGGGAAGCTGCCTTCCCTCTCGCCCCCTCCAAGCACACGTGCTGGGGCCCTGCTGCTCTTCTGCTAGACACAGCAACCCTGACAGCTTTGCACATCATCATCATCATCATCATCATCATCTCCAGCAGGAGGGGTCTCAGGGGCAGATAGGAAGGAGGAGTGGAGTTGAAGGAGAGGCAGGATGGCAAACCTATCCTCTGCGTGGGTGGGCAGCCAGGGCTAAGTCTCACCACTCCTGTGGGAAATGCTGATATTCCTGACATTTGCTTTCACACCAAAGTGGGGCAAAACATTAGCATATTCCAATTTTGTTAAAATCAGTTAAAAAAAATTACATTTTCAATTTGGAAAAAAAGTGCCTTTTCAAATCCAAGCCATTTTGATTCGCACGCAAATATTTTTTTCAGACTGACATTTCAACTGAAGACATTTCAGATTATTGAAAGCTGCTTCAGAACTTCATCTGTTTGCCAGACTGGCCTTTTCCTGTAGGAAAGTGTTGATTTCAGTGGAACGCTTTTCCAAAGGAGAAAAGTTTCTGGAAAGTTTCTATCCAAGCCTTATGCCAGTATATGAACCCTAATATGTTTAAAATCCTAGACCCAGTCTGAGAACGAGGTGAGAGGATGTGTGTGGGAGACAGGGAGTGAACACAGAAAACTCAGTGTTCCCCAGGGAAAGTCATGCCTGCTCTAACCTGCTCGAGCTGAGCAGCCCTGGAAGTGGAGCGAGGCACAGAGGGCTCCAGCTCCACAGCGTGCACCAAGTCTGTGCTCACTGTGCTGACAGGGATGGGGGATATCATTAGGTGTGATGGGGATTCAGGATATTGTTAGGTGAGGAGGTGGCAGGTGGCTTAACCCCTTCCACTTCCACCCCCACCCCCCATGCATTGCAACTGTACTGCTGAACAACAGGGTCTTCTGCTGTGGGCCAAGACCACACAGAATCACTGAGGTTGGAAAAGACCTCTGAGATCACCGAGCCCATCCTCTGACCTATCACCACCTTGTCAAGCAGACCATAGCACTAAGTGCCACATCCAGGCCTTTCTTGAGCACCTCCAGGGATGGTGACTCCACCACCTCCCTGGGCGGTCCATTCCAATTTTTAAATAACCCTTTCCATGAAGTTATTTCTCTTAATGTGCAAGATCTTCCAAAGGGCGGTGATGCCCCCAAAGAATATCACTTGGTGGTGTTTTGGTGGCTGTGGGTGGTACGAAAGATATTAACCCTCTCTTTTCTTGCCTGTCTGATCTGATGATGGAGACAGGGAGGCATGAAAAAGAACTGGCCACTACCCTGAGACCATTTCTCCTTTAGCAGGGCTTGTTCTGCTCCTCCTTTTTTCCCCTGACCTGCCCCTCTTCTGGTGAGTTCTCAGCCAGCCCCAGGACAGCTGGAGGAACCATCACTTATCCATGGCATGGAAAAGAAGCAGAGGCACCCTTGAGCCAAGTGGGGCTGAGGATGATCAGGCAGGACTTTGCTACATAGTGGGGCTCAAGGGAGGAGAGCATGGGCATGTTGGCACAGTGACAGGATGGCTGACTGCCATCCCCTGCAGTCTGGGAACACGTGGATTTCCAGACTGGATGCTGTGCTAGGCATCTAGGCCTGGCTATTGCCGTTACCACAGGTTTGCCACAACTTCTACCCATGTCCTCTCTCTTTTGCTTTCACAGTCACAGCCCTTCTGTACTCAAGCTGCAAGCAAAGGCATTTCTGCCCCTAGAACTCCCTAACAACTGCCTCCTGTATTTGCTCCTTGTCTTTTCCTCTCTATCTCACTCTGTTCTCAATACCTTCCTGAAATCAATGTGGGTTATTGACATTTATATGGCTGACAGAATAATTTCTATCCCCTTCACTCAGGTCTTCTCTCCACAGTCTGGCCGCCTCATTCTCTTTGTTTCAAGGCCTTGTCAGCACTTTCTTTGTTTCAATGCTGCTCTGCTTCATCAGCTAGCAGAGTACAAGTGGGAATTACTAAGCTTCATTTCTGGTTTCCACTCCATGTGTATTCTGGTAATAGTAAAATTGTCACAGACTCAGCCTCAGTCCCCTGTTGTGCTTCATAAGGCTTCCAGAGCTGCAGAATGGAACAAATAATAACTCTTTACCATGGCTGCTTTTTGTTATCTTCTTCTTCCCCTGGGTAGGGTAGCAGAAGGATGTCTCTAAAATATTGAACTAAAAGATAGCATTGGATGACTCAGAAGTGTTACTGAGGGTACACAAAGGGGTTAAGCTAGCAAAAGAAGCAATCTAGACCTACAAAGAATAGATCTTGCTCTAAAACCTTGATTACTTTTCTGATAGAATAACTAAGGTAATGGATGAAGGAAATAAAGGTCATTCAATATATTTGGGTTTATAGAAAGTACTTGAAACAGCTTCTCATGAACTTTTATTCCAAAGAATCAGTTAAAGTGGGCTTAAATAAGATATAGAGGGAGAACCAGCTGCAGAACTGTAAACAGAAAGAAACAGTAAACAACAGGCCATTGAGGGAAGAAAATCTAATGGGAGGAACAGACTCTGCCTTAGCAGCCCTTCTGTACAGGGATCTATCTGTAAGACAAAACAGAACATTTCTCTGCATACTGAAAAAAGTGTCTCAACAGCCCTTAAAATTAGAAAGGCTGGATGGAAAGGAGGAGTGGGTTTCATGTGGAAGAATGGCAACTGGAAAAAATAGCTAAGAAACACAGAATTGAGGGCGGCAGTTCCAGCGCGGTTGTGGGAGGGAGAAAAAAATTGAAGGGACAGCAGAAAGGAGACTGGGGGCTCCCTGTTCAGAAATATCCTATTGCAGAGAATAGCTGTTCTGTGCAGAGCAACAGGGAAACAGTCACACAATTCAGTGAAGCCCTGGTACCTGGGCACCAGAAATGATAGAAGAGTCAACAGGAACAATCATAATAGCTGAAAAGTGTGCAAATATTTCAAATGCAGATGTTAACAATGCTCAGGAGAAGAAAAGCAAAGCCATCGACAGGTCCCTGGGAGTTGCAAACACCAAGAATAGAGAGAAAAAAAATGTAGTGACAAGATCTAGCAGGACAACCATTCAGAGGAAGCAGAGGGGTGTCTTCATTAGGAAATGGCCCCATTTCAGCAGTGGCTGTGAGCATTTGGTTTGTTGGAATTGGTGCTGACTGTGGCTTAGCATGGGAACAGTTCAGCCAGCCACTGAAAAAAATGCTCTCTATAAAGGATGGAAATTTTTCCTGAAATATAGAAGACTTCTGGGCAGTGTAACTTGCGGGACTCTGGAATACTTCCTAACAGGAAATGATGAAAGCCAAAATCTTTGAGAGAGTTAAATAAATGTGAATGAAAAAGTACCAGTGAACATAAATGTACGAGATAATTTTGCACTGATTCCAAAGGAAGATGTATAACTCTGCCCTAGAGCTGGTAGGGAGTGTTCAGAAGTCTCCATTTCACTAGGACTTTTCATAAAACATCTGCAAATATTTGCATAGAAATTTAATCCTGGACCTGGATAAAGGGAATCACATTCTGACGAAGTGAGGGACAAAGTTTTCATGAGTGGTTTTGGGTAGGGAAAGGGGGTGGCAAAATAGTCTCCAAATCTCCTTCTGCCTAAGTCAGTTCAGCATAGTCTTCCCCTACTGTAACTCTTGAAGATCTCTGATTCATTTCACAGCCCTATAAACAATGAACAACGTGTTTTTTTGCTTTGCCTGGACAAAGTAGGGAGCTGAGAGACGTTTCCAGTACCTTTCTGAGAGCAGAATCTTGGTAGGTGTAATGAGCACTTCTAATGATGCTCTCTTGTACATTTTAGCACGTGTTATATGTGTGGTGAAACAATAAAATCTTCACACTCAGGAATGCTGAACATTGAAAACCACATCCCTTGTGGCTTTTCAGCATCAACTTCCCATCCACTCCCCTGCGTGACCTGAACAGAAGGATAATTTCTTACCCCTTTGTCCACAGGGACCTTCACATCCATAGAGAGGTAGCCTGTTTCCCCATTGATCATAGCACTTCTCAGCTGCAGAGGTGAACAAGTTTGGTGTTAGTGTCTCCAAGCAGGGCCCAGCAGGAATTAACAGAGCCACCTTGTCATTAACACATAGGGGCTGGCAGAAAGAATCACTGTTGGCTCCCTCTCCTCCCCAGCTCTGTCTTGCTTCTTTTAAACAGAAATCCTGTTTGCAGTGATCAGAGTCCTTGGACAGTCATGCTGATAAGTGATACAGAATAGTAGTAGTTTATCCTGAAAGCTTGTTGATATGTCTTTTAGCAAAAATAAAGGATCTGGAATCTATGAAATTGACAGTCCCAGTTACAGACTTCACTGTTTGGCAGCCAGAAATTCATTAGCACAGTGCTTTGAGAGCCTGGAAGAGGAGAAAACTGAGAAACCCACTAATTCCCTCAGACTGAATCCAAAGATCTTTGACATTTTTAAAACTGATTTATAAATTATAGGCTGCATTCAGCACCACTTCTGAGGTGCAGCAAAGCAGCTGTTTAGCACAGTAAAGCAAGACTTTATGAGAGCAGGGTAGGCAGTGAGAAGACCACTTTATTCAACCCAGGTTCCAAAGGTAAAATGTAATTTTCACAGTGACTCCCAGCCTCTTACAAGAAAGATCCAGGAAATTTTTCCACAAGTACAGAGGCTTTGACTTCAGGTCCAGCTTGCCAGAGCATATCAAGTCTATTGCTTCAGGCTGGATAGAAAAAAAACAGGTGGGAAGTAACTTACTCATTCACAAATTGTTTCCTTACTTCCAGAGACAGGCCTCCATTCAGGTGCTAGCCAGTCTCAGCTGCATTGGCTTTACAAGGCCATGGTTTTGTTTATTATGGCTGTTTGATGTGGGTTATTTACAGACCTAGAATATGAAGCTCATGTTTCCCAAGGCCCACATCTTGGAAATGAAAACATTGGCTGGTACTATTACTCCTTTTTGGCTAAGAGTGTTTGACCTTCTTCCAGAGCCTCAGCATACTCTCTGTTCTGGTCTGACAGCCTGCAGGATTTGCTATGGGTTCTGGGTTTAGGATCATAGAATATCCTGAAGTGGAAACAAGGATCATCAAGTCCAACTCCTGGCCCTGCACAGCATCATTCCCAAGAGTCACACCGTGTGCCTGACAGCATTGTCCAAATGCTCCTTGAGCTCTGGCAGGCTGGTGCTGTGCCCACTGCCCTGGGGAGCTGTTCCAGTGCCCAACCACCCTCTGGGGGGAAAACCTTTTCCTGATCCCCAACCTAAACCTGCCCTGGCACAGCTTCAGGCCGTGCCCTCGGGTCCTGTCACTGTCACCACAGAGAGGAGATCAGTGCCTGCCCCTCCTCTTCCTCTCTCAGGGAGGTTGGAACTGCAGTGAGGTCTCCCCTCAGCCTCCTCCAGGCTGAGCAGACCAAGAGACCTCAGCCACTCCTTGTATGGCTTCCCCTCCAGACCCCTGGTCCTTCTCCTTTTTCCCCTCACACTATGAATATCCCTATTGCTTTACAGGGAAGCCCAAACCCTTGCTGCTGCCTGGCTGCAGGTTGTACCATTGTGCATCAGTTGGTGTTTTTCAGACAATGCCAACTTCCCTCTCCTGCATTTCTTTTTGCAGCTGGCTGTATTACACATCATTAGCACGTGGGCGTATTTTTCCAGCCTGAATGTGCTGCTTATCAGCATTGCTGAGATTATACTGCAACTGATGTGGAGTCTGTCATTGATTTAATACCATAGCTACAAATATGAGTGTTGAAATGTTGGCAGCTTTCTGCTGCAGTGGGTGTATCTTGAGAGCCTCTAGACTTGCTGAAGTCACACTGCAGATATTGCTCACGTCACTGAATGTCTCTGCACCCTCTGTGACTGCAACCTTTCTTTCTTCTGGAAGATGCAGTACAGGAAGACAAAGTGGTTTTTGTTTCTCATGCTGGTTTCATGATTTTTTGTCCCCTGGATAGTTTTACTCTGATTGCCTACGGACAGAAACCTTACACTTGGTATTGTATTTGCATTCAGGTAGCAGTGTTAGTTGGTCAGACAGGAGCCCACTAGCCAAATAAATATGAGAGCAAAGCAGATTTCTTTTCTTTCCTGGATTATTTTTTTTTAATAGCAAAATAGGCAAAGAGGTATAGCTCTAAAAGTGGCTCCAGTGAGGGAGAAAACCACAATGGGAGTGAAGTCCTATAAGAGATAGTGAACCTACAACAAAGCTGCTGGCAACTTGCATCTTGGTGGTTCCACTGCATGTAAGACCTCTTATTTTTGTCTTGCTTTCCACATAACATAGTTCTGCTTTGTTCCCTTTCTCAATTTGCCACTCTTCCACCTCCCAAATTCCTTTGATGTTGCCTTTATACTTGGCCTACACTAGTGGCAGTAGCTACTTTGATCCTCTTGCTGCTCTGTTTGTCCTGCCTGTTTAAGTGGATATCTATAAGCATCAGATCCGTTTATCTCAGCAGTCTCCTCTGTAATCCAGAAGCATGTGTCTCACAGCTAATTCTATCTTACTCCAAATTCAGTTCTTATCTTAGTAATTTAAGTATCTATTTCCTCCTAGTTCTGAGTAAAATAAAACCAGCCAGAGAGGAACCTCTCTATATTCTCATTTTACCTGGGGTCCTAGATGTGCAAAGCAGCAGTGTGCAGCTGTTAAAGGTGCACGCTGTTTCTTCTTTATCACTTGTGAATAATTTTGCTCAAAAGACAGTAGAAAAGGGTTTGGCTTTTTTTTTTTTTTTTTAATCTTTTCCCTCTGGTCAGTTACTGCTTTCAGTGACTCCACACCTGTGCAGTAAGGTGCTTTCTGGAATTTGTTTTTCCCAAGTCCTTTATGCTCTGTGTTTATTACTGATAGTGACTGCAAGCTTTAATCTCCTGATGAATGTACTTCCTTGTTCCTGATCTCGTTAGTTGAGTGGCTTCAGCTGTATCTCACATACTGCATGTGTGGGTGACATCACAGGACACTGCCACACTCCTAAACTACTCTGGCTTTGTATCAAGGCAGCATTAGGCATTGTACACACATACTGGCTCCTTGGAGCATCCTCTAAAGTGCTTCCTTCCTCCTCCCAGCACTTTTTCTTTGTTCCATGAGAAGGAAAACTCATACTGGGAAGGAAGACAAGCACTTGGCAGGGGAGCTTCATGCTTTGGCCTCTTGTAAACCATCCATCTCTGTTAGTCAGAGCCAGTCAGGCACAGAAAAACAGCAGGAGTGCCCCCACACCTTCCATACAGGCACACAAAGTAGTAGAAAGAAGGTGCTACAAGAGGCTAAATCCACTTTCTGACACTCACTATTTCATCCTGGTCTTCCCACTCCACTTCTGAAAGATCTACACTGTTGTAGTTCGGCTTAGGCTTCAGTTTCTTTCCTTCTTTATACTGGCATTAAAAAAAAAAAAAGGAAAAGAAAGAAAAATATTCAAGTAAGTAGCTAAATCACTTCCTAAACCAACTCTTTAAGAACTGGTGTGTAATTTGAAAAACAGGCGTGTCTCATTTCTTCTCTGACTAGGGAGGCAGAATTTGTGCGAGTGTCTTCTTGGTCCCACATCACGTATTTCTTTACACTGGCAGTGAGGGGCCAGGGGAGTTCCAGTGGGACAGACAGGAACACAGCTAAACTTACAGGTAAAGGCTATGGCCTCCTTCTCCTAAACAGATCAGTACAACACCCTTGCCTGCAGGAAATCAGTTTTTTCCCTGCAGCTAAGAGTATAATCCCATTAACATTATAATACCAGCAGGAGATCTTTTCTGATACGAGTCAGGCTTTAACTCCAACCACAGGAGACTTTTCACCTAGAACTAATTGGAAAGAGGGCTATTCCACTAATCTCCGGGGTGAGGGAGAAGGCGTGAATCGTGAATCGGACTGGGAGAGGCCAATTGACGGTGGAAGGGTAAAGGAAACCCTGCGTGTCCCTTCTCTTCACACACTGAAGTGACTCCCCGTGCCTGTGGTCACCCCGGGCAAAGCTGCCTTTCTGAAGACAGGGCCACCCTGGGGCTTCACAGCAGCTTTCTCTTGTGGTGACCACGCTAATGCTTATAGCTGTGAGCAGGTGGATTTGCGCTGACCAGCAGGTGTCTGAAATGTAAAATCATCACGTGCCTGGGCATCTCAGCAAGGAGGCCAGCTGGCCCTCCTGCTCCTGGGTGCCTGTGTGGCAGAGGCTGGTGGCCTTCACAGCTCAAAACCCCCAAAGAAATCAGAAGCAGCACTGAAAGTCACTGAGTTCAAGTCAGCAAGGGTTCTCAGATGCACAGCTCTACGTACCAAAGGACGGAGGTCTGGGTGTGAGAGGATGTAGCCGTTGTTGGTGTTCAGGAAGGCGTAGCCATGGACACCCAGCTGGAGAAAGAAGCATTAGAATCATCAGTGCTTTAGCTACAAACACTGCTGTGTAATGGGTGCTGCTGATACCCTGGCACCACCAATACTGAGAAATATTTTCCTCTTAAAGGTATTGACCAGCAGAAAATGGAATCCATCCCAAAGCAGATATTTGTCTGCTCTGCCTGTGCTTGGATGCACAAAAGGATGTGCAGGTAGTAGGTATGTGTGCACATTCAGAAAAATATGCCCTCCTACAGTCGGATTGTCATCGTGGACAATTAGCACCCAGAGGCAGACTGAGCCCTCCACAGCAGAGATGCACAGGAAATGGGCAATGATGGGGAATGTTGTAGTTTTAAAATGCTTTTTAAGGAATAGCATAATCTAACAAGAGCAGACACTGGCTGACCTGATCTAAGAGAGATTTCCAAGAGAGCAGTTACTCAGCTCAAGCCCATATATAATGCAAATTCCAGCTACACCCTGAGTTGCTAAAAACCTGCAGATAGCCTGTGCTTGCCAAAACAAGAGGTGTCTCAAGGAAAACAACAATGAATAAAGTTGCTATCTTAAAAAAAAAATGTTGCAACTCTATTCCTATAGAGACAATCCTGGAGGGATAGGGAAGTGAGGAGGTAAGTAATTTACAATCTGTCTGTGCATTCAGGGAATCAGTTCTGTATTTCACACATCCCAGACCAAAACCTTGGACCATCTCTATGTGAAGCAGTTTTTTGAAAAACACACTTGGCTTTACTCAGTGTGGCAAGAACGAAACCAAGACACTGGATCAGCAAATTTCTTTTTTTGGCCTATTAAAGCTGAAATTTCCCAGCCCAGTAAAAGCACAATCATTAATATACAAGCTCCAGAGGTCTGGAATGCTGGAACTGGTCCTTTTGGAGCCCAGATGCCAGTGAATTTAAGTTGAGGACCCTAGGTTTCCAAACTGGTCTGGAGTTGGAGGAGTTTCTGAGAAGATGTGTCCTGCTGCTGATATAATGAAATTCAAATTTTCCCCCCTCCTTTCCTGGCACTGCTTGGAGAAAAGAATAGTGACCCTTCTTAGCCCAGAAGAAAAAAATTATTGTATATCTGTCCTTTGAGTGACATGGGGAAAGGGAGATAAAAAGGCATTATTCTTATACAGAAAATAATTGTACAAAAATTGACCCAAACCAGGCAGCTTTGCATGCTGAGTGCAGGCACCCTGACACTCACAGTTCCAGGGTTGTCTGCAGGATCATTTCCTACAGCTGCCTGTTAATGGTCTGCCCTGCATCCATGTCTGGAAGTGCCACAGAAATTCACAGCTTCTGACAGCACTTTCAGTCCTGTGAGTCTTCAGCAATCAGATTTTGGACAACTGCCTCACTGGCAGTAGTTGTCTGATAGTTGTTTAAGAGAAAACAAAAACCTGAAATGTTGGCTCAAATTGCCAGATTTCATGGTGGTCCTTGGATGTGCTCATTGTCTCCTGCTGTGCAGCCTGACTGAACAAAGGGTCACTGCCTGGAATTCACAACAGAAACCAAACCAAACAGTGCATCTCTGGGGGAATTTCCTATGGATGAACATTTTTTTTTAAGATACATTGAACGTAGGGCTAATGGAAAGTTTTTTGACTAACAATTCTGGAGAGCAAATAAATACTCTATCCAGGTACAGCACAAAATGAGTGAGAGCCAACTTTCTGTACACTGTCTTGCCAAGAAACCATCATGCTGATCTGGAGAAAGGAACCTCTAGGCATGAGAGGAGAGTTGGCTCTCCATAATCCATTCAGCCCTCAGTTTTTCTGCTAAGAATATTGACAGTGAAACGAGTACATTTTTTGCCAGCTGGCATGGCAGCTCTTGTCCACTGGGAACTGGATATAAAACTTTAATTCTTCTCATATAGGCTGTCATCTCTGAGGGATTTAGGTTGGTGATCATCAGGATGCAAAGGTTCCATGACCTTTTGCCAGCCTACTGGATCACCCAGTCCTTGTGTTGCTGAAACAGCCTAAAAGCTTGTAGTAGTGAATGATTTCATATGTGCTATATGGAAACCACACACCACTACATCCAACAACTCTTCCCTTAGGCTCATAGTTTTTCCTGCAGAGCAGAGAAGTGATTTTTCACTCATGCCCATGGAAGTGTGAGTAGTGACTTTGCTGTGCAAAAGAACCAACTGCATTATCTCAGTCTTACCTTATACCGTGGAGCAAGTTTTAACAACTCCCTCAGTGGTACATCAGAGCCCACCACACCCAGAAGAATGCCATGGGATCGCTTTAACACAAAGGAGAAGCCATTTTCAGAAGCAAAACCTGAGTAGTTTTATACCTGAAAACACATTATTGTCTCCCTAGTTGTTTCTCACCCATCCCCTCTAGGGTTGTGGGAAAATGGTTATTCAAAACCAATTAATATACCTCAAAAACTCCATAGGATGAACATCAGTGTTTATGGAGAAGAGTAATTCTACACAACACTAGTCAGGATTCACTACTGTGATTCAGAAGTAACATAAAACCACTGAAAACAAGTTTTGAGGGCAAACCCCTGCATTCAGTATGTGTAAATGCCAATAAGGTCAAGAAAATAATGCAAACCAACATGAAGAGGTTGATAAATTGGGCCAACTAAATCAAATGCCAAATACAAAACTGTTAACCTAGAAAAAAGGAAATCCCCTCTTCATGAATGGGGATCTGGTTATTAAATAAGCATCTGGAGAGCACTGTGGAAAAAATACACACAGGCTCCCACTACAGTGCTGTGCTAATGCAGGCTACAGACAGCCCCAGGTGGAGAAGGCACACAGTCACTTCTAGGACCTGGATGAAGAATTTATTCCTTGTACAGCAATGCTAAGGTACCATTCTCCATTTTAAAAGGATGCTGAGAAATTAGAAATGCTACAGAAAAGAGTGTCTAAAGGGTTTCAAACCCCAGAGGAAATGCCCTTATCAAATCATTGAAATAATTCAACCTTTTTAATCTTATCAAGATAGACAGGTTTGATTTTATGGCAGTGTAGAAGATGCTTCCCATGAGAACTTACTAAAGGGTACAGGCTTTTTAATCTGAGGAAGCCATTATGACAGGAAGGTGAGGTCTGACAAATTAAAAGCAGAATTTAGACACCAGTTTTTCATGAAGAGTTAGAAACCACGATGGAGAGAGCTTGGGCTGGATGCCTTTCTTCAACGACGCTTTTGCCAAAACCAGGGTATTTGGCTCATCTATGTGACATGTAAAGGTCTGCAATAAAATGCAGACTAGACAAGGTAATGATCTCTTCCAGCCTGAAATTTCAGGATCTGTGAACTAGGCTTGGTTTGAAAATAGAAGAGATAAAACAAGAAGCGTCATATTTAAGGGGTATTTTAAAGAAATGACAGACTATCATTCCGACAGATAAATTATCACCCATCAACCCTGCCAGAATGGATGTTCCACCCTTCCCTAACAACTGAATGTTTCTTCAGAGGCCCTTTGGCTTTAGAGCCCTGCAAATTCTGCTGCCTCCTGTCCCCTCTGCGGGCAGAGGAGCACGGAGCCCGTGCCTCACTCACCGTCTCGTTCTTCTTGCTGAACACGGGCATGGCCACCGTCGTCATGAGCAGCAGGCTCTGAGCCTGCGACGCAAAGAGCTGCCACAGAACAACAGGAGGTGTGTCAGCAAGTGCAGCACCCAGGGAGCACCAGAGCAAGGAGCTGCAAGCCCCAAGGACCCCAGATGTGGGCTGCAATCGGCCACCTCCTCGCCTCCCACACTTCTCGGAAAACAGATGGCAACGCTTTTAAATGCTCTGTGTCCAAGGGGACTGTGGGATGGATGCTTGCTCTTGTAGGGTGATGAGGATGGGATGAAAGCCAGTGAAATGCATTGAAGAGTTGTTTTAATGAAGAGACAGGGGCCTGAAGAAGTGGTGGCACAATTTATACCCACCATTCTTTATGAGTGTAGACATGAGCACTTATACAATGAGTGCAAAAACCACCAACACAAGCAGCACAGAACAGAGAAAAGCAACACAAATATGAGCAAAACCACAAACAAGGTACCATCTATACTGCAAACATATGAATACCACAAATGAAAAGCACCACAGACAAATAGTTAAATGACACAAATACACACAAAGCCTACTTATATACACTTGTTACTCAACCATCTAAGCTCAGAAAAAAGGGACAAAGTAATGATCCAAACAGATACACTGTAGTGAGCTCTCTCTACGAGGGATACAGGACATGCATGTGCCATGGGATAAGAGATGTTCCCAATTCAACAGAGGACAGATGCTCTAAAAGCACACGAGAGGAGGTAAAACAGGCAAGTCATATGCAAAGGAGTCTCCCAAACATGCCTAGCTATCAAAAGATTCTAATCCTTTGCTGCCAGTACCATCACTCCTTCCATCTCGTTTGGTGTGAGTAGCAAGGCAAGAAATGACCTCCTGTCCCTATTACAGAGCATACTGGGAGCCATAAAGGAGCAAGTCAGCAATCTTGACACTTGATGGAGATTTGGACTTGAGTCACTTCTCTGGATGATTTTTTGTGAAATCTTCCCATTTACAGCAACACTCACACTAACACACAGCAAGTAAACTTCTCTTGCACTTATTGGACACGTGGAAAAAGAGATCAGGTGAATTAAGCTACTCCACAACACAGACAGCCCTACCTACTCTGAACCAACAGCACAGCTCTCCAGTACATCCAGCATTTCCTTTCCTCTTCTTGCCAGTGCAAGAGGACTCTTAGTGCTGCAGCCCCCACCCCCTCCAGATGTACAGGCCAGCTGTGGCTGTGAAGGCTGGCACTGACACACTGACCAGCACAGGGGAAACAGCACACGCACAAGACACAGGGTGCAGTTACCTCCTCAGACTGTGGCAGCTGGTGAAAGACATGGATGAACACACACATGAATACATGAATGGAGGAATGAATCAAAGACAGGAGAGGCTGGGACAGAGGAAGAGAATGGCAAGACAAGAGGCAAGAAACAAGATGAAGAAAAAAAACATGCAGCAAACAAAAAACGTGCAGCAAACGTGCTGTGACTGCCTTGGGAAGCGTAACTCTATACACCAGTGCCAGAGGTGGCAAGTCTGCTGATAAAATAAACTTCCTGGGTAATTAGTAGCATTTCTGGAGGCTTTGATTAATACACTCAAGTACCATGTCCCAGCCCTTGTTTGGCACAGCTCATGCAGCAGAAGATATCCCCATGTCACCCTCACAGAGCCAAATGTCTTCCCACAGGGCAGGCCTGAGACAAAGCAGGGGGTATTGGGAGTGCTGACTGTCTGGTCTTCTGCAGTGTGTCCTTTGCCCACAGGACCACTGTGGTGAGTTAGGTCTTGCTAGTTTAAGGAAGGAAAGAGTGAGCCTGCTGCCTCAGCTGAAATCTCTATATTTGAGTAGCAAACAATTTGCAGTTAGCTACTAGGCTGGAGGAAATCAGTCTCTGTGACCCTACCCTGAGCCAAGAATAATCTATTGTGTGAATAATCCTTTAGAAGGTAACCTGCTTGCACAGAAGCACATCTTAGGTGATGTTGTGCCTGCGTGATTAGTCCTGGGCACCTGAGTCACTGCAGATTCATGTCTGAGTCTGCATACACACCTTAGCTCCAGGAGCAAGCAGAAAAGAAATACTCTCTGTCTCAGTAGAGCCAGAGACCAGTAATTTCTATCAATCAACCAGCTCCTGGCTTGTTTTAGCTAAATTTCAGGACTTTGTTTGGGTTTTGACTCGTGCTCGAGGTCCTTACCGCGCTGTCCATGTAGGCTTCAGTCCAGATGATATCGTGGTCGTGGTTGATGACCATGGGCCGGCTGAGCACGTGCAGGTACTCCATGACATTCTCCTGGACATCTGCCAGCGTGGAGATTTGAGTGTAGTAGCCTTCGTGAAGAAACAGAGGTGTGAGTCACTCTGCTGACACATCTCCCCTGTTTCTAAATGAGCGCAAAGCTAAAAAACTGAACGTCAAAGACTGAATGTATCTACCCAGGTTGGGTAATCTGCTCTTTGTAAAATGGGCCTTGACATGCTTCATATCCAAAAGCATCTGTGGAAATCTGGAGTTTCAAAGCAGTGGTTCTGTTCTTCTAAAAATGCTGAAGCAATGTGCAAGATGAGAGTCTTGGTATAACCAGATTTGTGCAAAGCAGATGCAAAATGTTGCTTCGGGTCTTGGGAAAAACCTTCCGCTAATCAGATTGCCTTTAGTCTGGAAGGCCAAACATATGCCAAGGTTTTCACCAGACTGCCCACTTACCCTGCCCTATTTTACATTAAGATCAAATTCCCACTTCCTCTTCTAGATTTTACCCAGCACTCTTCAGTCTGCCTAGCTTTACATCCAAGGATGGCAACTACTTCCATCTACACACTGGAAGCAGAATAAAAAGTGCAAGTTATCTCTTTCCAAAGCTTTGTCCCTGCAGCTAGACCCACAGCAGTCTAAAACTACAACAAGGAGTACAGGGGAGGGATGTTCTCAAGTTACCAAAAGATCCTCAGAAGTAGCTGCTGGTTAGAAGTGTTAACACAGAGTAATGTCATAAGGATTCTTGTGTCCTGCTTCTCACCACAGGCATTGGTTGCACTTGGTATAGGATAGAATATGTCAGAGAGATGGAAAACTTTCCAATCACCAGGAAAACACTGCCATGTGAAAGGGCTCATGTTCTGATAAGCTTTGTGATGTGGAAACACATTTAGTGTGCTCGAAAACAAGGACCAAAAGAGTTATACAACACATTGAAACAGAAGAACCAAAACCAGGGAGCCCTCTGCACAGCTCAAATCTGGTAAGTGAAAATGCCAGTGCAAAGAGCACATTTTTGTTACCTGGTTATTCAGAAGAATGCATTCTGACATTTTACAGTGAACCAACAGTACTATGAATTCTCTGTCACTGATCTCCTGGCTGAATATAGAATCTGAAACCCAAGGGTTTGCTTCATTTAACAAAACATAAAAATATTATGTGTAATCCATAGTGCTAATTAGATGGATGCTTGAGCCTTGAGCATCCCCAGCTCACAGACATTCCACAGGCCAGCAGCACTCCTGTCAACTGTTCTCAGCAGCAAATGTTCCCATGCATTTCATGCTCTGCTGGAACCACTGCTCGGGCTGGAAAAGTTTGTACCTGACACCCAGCTTCAGTTTTCCCTTCCTTTCCCTGTTATACAGGACACTGATGTAACTAGCATCACTGTCTCCAGAAGCCAGGTCATGCCCAAACGTGGATGGCTTTTTTTCCCCCTTTCTTCCTTTACTCTTGCAGACTCTGGCAGTGCTAACTTGACTTTTTAACTGGTCCCAAATGCATAGAGGTGACTCACCTACTGTGGATGGATTTTCTCATTCACTTAATTTCATGCCAATTAGAGAGAATAGTGGGTTTGGGGTGGGATTAACAAGCTATTTTGGTACCTTAGTGAAAATCACTTAAACACAAAGAATTTGGCCAGGATACAGGGGTTAACCGTCAGACCTTGTGAAAATTGCTGTAAAATCTTTAAAGCAGCAATGTTTGTTTTATGTCTCAGCCAAAAGATGTCAGGCTCTCTAAGAGAGCTTTAGACAGATGGTCAAAAGCCAGAACTGGGACACAATGAGCACAGGGGACTTAGGTAGACTAGAGCCAGCAGGAATCTTGGTCATAGTGTCCCTTGGCACGGCGACAGGAAAATGCCGCGGCTCAGCACGGAGGACTTGTGTTGGTTGGACACAGGCACACTTCATGTGGGCCAGCAGGGTCTGCTTTTTCCTTAGGTTGTCTTCCAAGCAAGGGCTTGTGGGCCCCAGCAGTGGTGGGTAAGCCCTGGAGGGGTGCAGGGACATTGAGCACCATTCCCACACGGCACCTTTGTTGTTGCAGGCGATCCATTTCACGTTCGGGGCAAAAGTGACCTCCCGTCCTATGAGGTACGTGAACACCCGGACCTAGGAGCACACAAAGACGGGAGAATGAGGCTGTAATGTGCTACCAAATCCAAATGGCTGAAGTTTGGCATCCCCTTGTCCACTGGTGTGAATGTGGTGAGAGCAACAGCTCTGCCTTCACACAGAGACAGGAGCCTCCTGCGCCATTTGTTTCCTGCTTTGTGGCCTGGAACTTAATTTCCAATTACAATAAGCCCAGAAAGCCAAGTAGCACCCGGGATCATCTGAATAACAAAGCAAAAGTGCAAATTCTGTTTGATTTTATGATAGCAGCTCTGCCAGGCACTCAGCAACCACATGCAGAGAGGTTTATAGCTCCCAGGAGTCCTTTACCGGGGGGAACACCTGGCCACATGAATCATTTAGAAAGAGCTTTACCATTTCTCTTGCATTTGACCACCAACAAAAGAGCCAATCCTGAAATAAACTGTTCTAACAGCCCTCTGCTCTGGTCTCTCAGTAGGCTGCTTCTCTCCCTTTGTGCATTGCTGCTAGCTGGGATGAGGTAAACAAATAAATCAGGAGGGCTTAGGATGAGCAGTGGTCTATTACATTTTCACAGCCAGCTCTGCTAGTGCAAACCTGTAATCAGCCATCAGAGTAAACAGGGCTGGAAGGCACCTAGAGAGGCTGTTTGGATCATTTTCCTGGCCACCATAAGAACTTGGAATAGCCAAACCTTTCCTGAACAGGACCAGTTATAAACAGTCCTACATGGAATTAAAACTCTTAGCAAAAGTTGGTTTTTAATTTTGAAATACTCAACTCAGTCTTTATAATCTTATCAGGGGAACATTTAGATTGCCCACACCTTTAGAAAACAAAGTGCATGAAAAAGAAAAGCTTCCCTGACCTAGAGACATGCATTTGTAATCCTCTCACCTCTGAATCACCGCAGTAGGCTCCTGCCTGGCTGCTTCGTTTGCAGTCAGGTGCCCATGGGTATTCAGGTACTGGAATATGTGAATGCTCAGCTTTGCCTGATGTCCTGGCTCATGCTCTCCTACTCCCAGCACAGCGGAATAGCACCTTTCCCCTCCCTTTCTATTTATCACTTCCCAGACAAACCTTCCGATCGGGCCAGTTGTATTTTTCGAACACAGCTTCATAATCCTCCACGGCTCCGTCGGTGATCAGCATGATGGCTTGGTTACACAAACCTCCTTGGCCAGCATCTCTGAACTAAAACAGAGAGGGAGAGCACTGCTTATCCCACCACAGGCTGGTTTTGAGGAACTGCACTCTATTTATTCACGGTGGGCCACATCCTGACTTCCACTTGCAAACCTCACACTGCTCAAGAAGGGGATTGTGCTCGCATGCTGCATATAGATTTTTTTATTTATACAGCCCTGCCTGGCACATGCAGACACAGGAGGCTTTGCAGAAGTAAAATAATGAGGAGAAAATAAGTGCTGTGGAGGAAGGGTGTGATTCCCTGCTGCTTCACATCTTGCACAGTCGCATTAGTTTATGCAAAACAACTACAGATTGACCATAAACACGGCAATTCTGATTTGACAGCAGTAACTGTCACTTTTTATGGCAGAAAATGTGAGAGGAGTGGGAAACCAGACTCATTATTTCAGGGTGAATCCATCAATCCGCCAAAGAATAGCAAAGAAAGGCAGGAGCATATGAAAAAAGAAGGCTACTGCCATTGGAGCTGGGAAAGGTTACGGACGTGCCAGATAGAGAGGCCGTACACTGACATGACAGATGACCTGTTATCTATGCATAAGAGATATTTAAGGCAGAGCAGAAGTGCACCAGGACTCTGGTGCAAACACTGACGTGCTCCCAAGGGCACCTGCAGAGGTGTTGGACAGATGTGCTCCTACAAGCGAGCCAGAACCTGCCTGTCCAGCCAGGGAGAAGCAGCCTTGGAATGCTGCTGTCTCCTGCTCTGTGTGCTTCCCATGCCCTCAGGTACCTGCTCTAGAGAACTGAGGGCCTCATGCAGCACCAACACGGTGCTAAAGCCAGCAGCTGAGGCAGCTGAGGACATCCCAGGGACAAAACTGAGCAGCCACTTCACTGCAGCTGCCAGCTCGGTGGCACTCTGTGCTTTTCCTTGTCCTCTCACTGCTGCTGTGCTGTGAGCAAGGAAAAGCCTGATCAACAGTGGAGGGAACAGAAACTGATGCAGAGCAAAAAAATTATGGAAGAAGGAGAGATGACAGCTCTCCTGCTAACAAAGATTAATGAGAAGCAATAGCTTGAGATGAGGAGTATACAGGAGACCAGCTGAAGGGTGACTAAGGTTACATCAAACAGCAGCAATTTTAAACTGGAGAGGATAGTTATATCTTATGAGAAAAAAAGATACCCAAGTGGCACGATTAATTGCATAAAATGAAATCCCTGGATGGGAGAACAAGAGCACAGGCCATGAACTGGGAGCTTTTAGATGTTTTAGGGTTCAATTCCCAACTCCTTCTGTGTTTGGTAATGCTATGTTATGACAGACAAATTCCTTTACCAATGTAATCTGTGGTTCCACTGCAGATTAACATCATGACCATGAATACCTCAAAGCCAGTTCCAAGCCCAGACTTCCCCAGCAATTTCACCACTCCTACAGTTACATTGCAATTGTCCCTTATTATGAAATTACCAGGCTCAGTGCTAATATCACCATAACATCCCCTTCTGCCACCATCTGTGTCATCTGTCCTGCCTCCTCCAACTTCACACACTACACTGCAGGAAGAATGGATTCAACAGCTTCTGAATGACCACAGGTACAAACCCCTCTCTGGCTGTGCCCCTGCTGGTATCACTGACCAGAACCAGGACAGATGATCAGGAGTGAGAAGGGTGCTGTAATAGGGTCATTCCTAACTAGTTGCTCTCAGGTGAAACATCTATGGGAAATACCCAGTCAGGATGTGCTCCTCCTCTCTTAGCAAAGGAGAAAAGCAGGTGAGAGGCTCAGGGGATTTTGCTACAGACCAGCAGGTAGGAAAAAACCAGAGCCTCAAGTGAGCTATTTCTAGGTCAGAGATCAACTGGGTGCAGATTAGCAGAGAGAACAGACAGTGTGAGTGTCCAGCAGGGAGGCACAGGGTGCAGGAGATGCTGGCAGAATGAGGCTCAGAT
The DNA here is from genome assembly GCA_013399945.1 of Ploceus nigricollis. Taxonomy (NCBI): domain Eukaryota; kingdom Metazoa; phylum Chordata; class Aves; order Passeriformes; family Ploceidae; genus Ploceus; species Ploceus nigricollis. The sequence goes on along the minus strand of VXBC01010289.1, from coordinate 1,054,782 downwards.
CACAGATATATGAACCTCGTGGTTACGAAAGCAGCTTATTCCAAACTGTTGCTATCTACAATATGTCAGTTTAGATTATTATTAAATTAACACTTAATTAAGGTCACCCACCATTTCATCAAACTACTTAAGATCTCTTCATGAAGCTTACTTCAGAACTCATAATACTGAGATACTGAGAAATTGGATGTTGTATCAGAACCAGCAATCTCCTAGTTACAGGAGTAGATGATATTTTCAACAGGGAAAATGAGATCATCAGTGTCATAGAAATGGAGATTAAAAAGACAGATTTAGAAAACAAACAAGAGGTAATCCCTGGTTTTTAGGTCCTTTGTGACTGGCTGCAGCTGTAGCAAATGATCTGACAGCATTCACAGCAAGCTCTGAGCATAATTCCCTGCTCTGACTGAAGTCTCAGGAGCATGAAAGAAGGGGAGATGAGGAATAACATGTCCACAGAAGAAGAAATGCAGGCTAGAGCTGGGTCAGTGAAGGAGGCACAGAGCTGTATAACTTCAGTCACGTTGCCAGGACTAAAAGGCATGATCTAATTAATTCAGGGTCACAGTCTCCTGTACTCCCTTGTTTGCTCATTGCCTTTTACTCTGCAGTTATAGGCTGGCACAGAGCTCCCAGTGAAGCGACAGGAACCCTCAGCATGGCCCAGAGATGTGCAGGCACGCGTGCTGATTATGTGCATGTCTGACCAGGGGACTGAGCAGCCTCTCTCCATCTCCTCCTGCCCCATTATTATGCAGACCTGCCTCTGGAATGGCCTCCAGAAGTACTGAAAATTCAAACTTGGTGGAAAGCATCTCATGGGGAGAAAATCAGCAGTAGACAAGAAAACAAAGCCAGTGAAGGAGAAACAAGAAAGGGCATTAAGCAAGATAGTAGGAACTGGTAAACGGGAAATTCTGAGCTTTGCATATCCTGAAAAATATGCTGTAGAACCCAGGTCCATAAAAATGTGACTGGAATCAAGAAGCAATTTCTAAGTGTTCAGAAAAGAAGCAAAAAGGGAGTAAAAATAATATGATGCTAGATGATAAAAAACAGAGGGAGATGGTCAGGCAGAGATGCTTTAGAGCCTCCATCCTTTATCATCAAAAGGAAAATATTGTAATGGCTGGGTACCTGCTGAAGTGATAAGAAACTAAGAAAAGAATAAATGAATTAGAGGCAGGGTGACAAAGTGGTAGGGTTAAAGAAAAAAACTAATTTAAAGCATTTGAATAATCTGTGCTCAGCATGAAGGGAAAGAATTGCAGAAGGTTTAGCTGAACTACTTGCCTCATGGGCTGAGACTTGACTGGGACTATACAAGATCCCAAAGAATGAAGAGGCAATCAACAGAAAACACAGTAAATGGATGGATAAACTGTCCTTAAACATCTAGCGTGCTGCTAGAAAAATTAGTAACACATGCATCTTGTGAATGTGTAAATGAATACACACAAGTGAGATGTGAGAGGCCACAAACCTTTGTTAACTTAAATCAGCACACAGGTTCAATTCTTTTTATGGCACCAGTTTGCTCAAGTCACTCAGAATTTTATGTCTCACTGAAATGCAGTCTGTTACCAGTTTCATCACCTTTTTTCCACCTATAGCCATTCTGGAATGACCCACTCAATTAACTTCAATGTTTATGTGATTTCTGAGATCGGCAGTGAGTCAAGGCACAATTAAATCAGCCTGGTGGTAAGAGGAAACATCATTCCAAGGTGGCCTTGGAAAGCAGACCTTGGCTTTTCTTGTCCTCCACAGGGTGGGAAAAGCAACAGCTTTCAAAATACTTGCTCCGAGTGTATCCTGAGAAAGGAGGACACATGTACATTGGAAAGGAGAGGCAGTGGCTGGAACACAGAAGAGGAGGGTGGATACTGCCTGGGGAGGGATGCTGCAGAGCCACATCAGCTGAATAGGAATGAACAATGTGACAGTGCCTGAAAAAAACGTAGCTGTTGTCTTACGTCCTGTTAAGAGGACTAGGGTGTGTAAAACAGGGAAGGCAATTATTCTGCTCTGCTTAGCACCTGATAGCTCTCAGCTGCAGCACTCACACACTGTTGGGAGGATGGTGTTTCAGGGGAGGCAGCCTGGAAGCAGAACAAAGGGGTATAAATCCTGCAGGAAGAAGGGGAGAGAACAAGGCAGGCCAAGCTTGTTGGAACAAGGAAGAGAAGAGAGCAGCGAGACAGATTAAAACTTAATAAATAAGAGAAGACCTCAAAAGATAGCACTTGACACCTGAGAATTTTGAAGCACTTCATAAATGTGTGCTTAAGACCATGGCTTCCCTTGGATGCATATTTTATTGAAACCACTTGGTTTGTGGCTAATTTGAAATGGAGAGTTCAAGTGGTTTATTGAGCATGGCAGAGAGGGACAGGGGGGTCTCTGGCTAGCTGTACTCCTGAAACTGATCTGCAAATTGTGTCATGGATTAAAATATGCCCTGTCTCCCCCAGAGGACAATGGAGGAGAACAAAGACAGTGAGAGATTTGTGCTCTTCTTCAACCTCTCTTTGCCACTCATACCTCATTGAGTAGGTCTCTGCTGGGCTATTAATTCTGTGAGCAATTGGACTGAGGAAAATTACCATGGAAATTTTGCAGCCACTTTCATTACAGATATTATTACTGGTTGTCTCTTGTAATCAGCAAAGCCTGTTTCATCAGTGTGATGTGGCAATTTTCATTCTCCTGCGTATGCTCCCGTGAGCAATAACAGGAGAGTCTGTGAGGAACAGCTGAGAGTGGGAATTTTGTCTGAATGAGAAGGGGGGAGTCAATTCCACCAAAGTTCCCCCTTCTGCTGACTGTGACTGCACAGATTTGTTTTGGGGCACACTGACTAAAACCCTTTCCTCTGCTATTACCAATACAGGTCTAAGAAACTTGAGGAGATGATTTCAGAGAGCCCTTAAACCACACAAGCACTTGGCTGGGGCACCCTTTTGCCTTAAGCTGTGGTACTTGCAGAGCCTGCGGTGCTCCAGCTGCTGATATTAAGGCATTCTGTTTCCCACATTTCTTTGGTAACAAAGATATTGTTCTATGGACAGCCATTTCCAGGGCACAGAAGAGCATGACACCTTTCCTCATCTGCAGGTGCTCAAATGCCTGAGCCTTCTCCCCAGATCCACGGTGATAGCAAAAGGCATGAGGGAAGCAGTACTTCACCTTGTGAGTGAATACCAGCAAAAGGTTTCATCACCACTGGGGGCTGCACTGTCCAAGAGCAATCTCAGAGCTGTTTAGAGCTCCTTGAGCAAGAGAGAATCAACAAGAATCAAGGTAAGGGATGACTACTGAAATTGTTAACTGCATTTTTTAAAGCTAAATAGAGAGAAGAAATAAATTCTTTACCCACCAAGGAGTTTCTTCTCTATTACTGCAGTGGAGTCACATTACTCCACTGGGGTGCATGGGCAACACTCCCTGGAGGTATTTTTGGTTCAGCTATTTCAGTGGAGGACATATTTTGTCTCAGCTTTTAAGGCCCCTTCCAACCCAAGCCCTTCTATGATTTTGTGATCCACAACCCCACTATAAACAGTGCCATGAGGGGATGGGGGTATTCAGCTGGTTCTTGGTCCTTTTTCTTGCTACCATTCCTTAAGAAACAGAATTAAATTGTCTATTTACCTCCAGGCTACTGAATTTCCTATTCACATGAGGCAATGAATCATTTATGGTTCTTTTCAGAGGGATCAATTCTCATGTACCTGTGATTTCTTCCCCAAGCACTGCTACTCAGAAAAGTGACATTGAAATAAATCTGAAGAATAATCTTTCATGTCTTCATCACCATCACTGCTCACTAATAACATCACTTACAACCAGAATTGTGGCCCCCAGCTGATCAGTTGTATTTTATTGCCACCATCTGTAGAGGTGCCTGAGCAATGCCCAGTTGTGGGGCTCATTAAGAAAACTCATGAGGCCACAGCCTTGCTGGGCAGGGACTGGTGGCTGTGGACATCATGCACAAACCAGTGCTTCCCCTAAGATGGGTGAGCCCTGCACACTGCTTGGCACAAATTTGGGATCCATGAGGTTAGCTCCTGCCTGCTCCCCACTGCAGCACCCTGAGGGATGTGCTGTCACTGGGGGAGAGGACTGCAGGGCTGGGCAGGGACACTCGTGCCCCACACAAGCATCAGCACCAACTCTTACCTCTCTCAGGATTTTGAAGGACTCTGTCAAAGCCTTGCTCACAGTCCCCACTCCTTTTGCCTGCAGTTCCTCCACCAGCTGCTTGAAGTGCTGGCAAAAAGAGAGTAAAAAAAAAACAGGAATGAGTTGCAGGCAGGGTGTTCCCTTCGACCAGGGCAGGAAAGGGTAGCCCAGAAAAGGCTGTGCCCATGCAGCTCCAGCAGGACTGCATTTCTCAGTATGTAATATCATGGAAGGGGCAAAACTGCTGGAAATCTGACTTTCCCTTATCTGCTCCTTCAGGAAAAAAAAAACATCCTATGCACCCAAAAGCAACAGGATGGGGAAAAAGAAAAATTTGTATGCTTGTCTATGACTTAAGGAGCATTGATCTGCTTAAATTAAACCCTCCTCTGCAAGATAGTGTCTAGGATGTTTGGGAATCCTTTGGGAATCCCTGCAAAGACATCATCCTCTGTGGCCTAGGGCTAATCTGGGAAAGAAATCTGGTTGTTGAAGGCATACAGGGATGGAGTAATACAAACTAAAAAAAAAACTGAAAGAAGAAAGAAAACAAAACAGGGAGAGAAGCTAAAACCAGCAGTCAGCCAGGAGGGTGGTGGAGCAGCTGGCCACAGGCTGGCCACCTCAGGGCTGCTGAACCCTCCTGGATGAGAGCAGCAAAACTCCTCCCCAGAGAGGGCTTGCTGGCAATCCACCCTGATGAAGGATCAGGCCAGGCTGAGAACACATTCACCAGGAAAGGACTGGTTATTCTCATTTCTGAGGGCTGAGGATGTGGGGTGTCTAAGATGGAGACCTTTTGCCCTCTGCACCCAGTTTTTAATACGGCAGTGTGGGCTAGGTCTGCTCGTGGTGCAGCAGTGGGGACACAGGGAAGCTGTGGCTGCTGCTCACCCACCAGCTGCCCCCCTGTCACAGCAGCCTGGGGGAATTCAGGGTGAGCNGGTGTCAGGTTGGATTCTGACTCTGTCAGTGTTGTTTTGGTTTACTGCATTGTTTATTTTATCTTTTTATTTTCTTCCCTGATAAAGAACTGTTATTCCTGTGCCCATGTTTTTGCCTGAGAGCCTCCTTAATTTCAAATTTATAACAATTCAGAGGGAGGGGGTTTACATTTTCCCATTTCAGGGGAGGCTCCTGCCTTCCTTAGCAGAGACCTGTCTTTCCAAACCAAGCCAGCCACAAAGCCAGCACACAGCACTGAACTGCTGCTGCCTTCTGAAATGCAAACCCTGTTCCTTGTCCCTGGAGTTTCATCTCACAGCATCTCAACCCCGTGCTCTGCCTCCATGAGGAGAGCTACCTGAGTCACACTGAGAGGGGCCTGGTACTCACCTCTCTGTTATCTCTGTCTGCTTGGACCAGGATACCCTTAAAACAGGGCTCGATAAAATGAACATAATCATTGTACTGCAGAGAGAAAACAAGAAGAAAGGGGTTGTCATGGGAGAAAATTCACAAAATGGGCTCATGTCCTAGGTGCATGTTCAGAAAGCAGCATGGAACATTATGCCATTTTATACCCATTTCCCTTAAAAATTGTTTATAGTTATCATGGCAAACTAGGATTTTGATGACTCTTGTGTTTGTTTGAATAACGCATTAATTACAGTGTTTTGCTGAGCTCTAGCTGAGCATATCTACACATACACAGCTACTTTTTTTTTCCCCCCCGACTCACACCACAAAGTTTTTATTCCCACTTTATGAACTTGTATCCCTGGCCTTGCTTCTAGCATTTTTTGCACATAGTTTTCACTTCTGGAGACTTTGTGAGTCCCCAGCCACCAGCTGAACCTTGTAATCTGAAGTTTGAAGCCTCTGGTGCACGGCTGAACAATAACAAACCAGGTTAGCACACATCCACTGGACTGGGATAATTAGGGGAGTGGATGATTCTAGGCTGTGACATGTGAGGTAAAGCTAGGTAAGGCCCCTGTGAACCTTTTCCTGCAAAGTTCAGGAGAGTGCAATTCCTAAGAGGCCACTGATGCTCAGCTGATCAGTAGGAACTTAGGTCAGGCTATAATGTCTCTGAGCCAGCAGGTTCCTGGGGTGAGTGCAGTAAAGGAACATATACACATATATATATATAAAAATATATATATAAACATGGTATTTCTGGGATTGTTTTTGAAGAACAGATGATATTTCAAACTCCTTAATGACTCCCCTCCATTTTTCTGCCAACACTGTTCACTCTTCCATCTGTCCAGTCATATAAAGACAGAATTGTTGCCACTGGAGTTTCTAATTAGCTAACATAAGAAGCTACCAACAAAAAGCAGAATTTATATCTCAGTGGCTGTGCCCTGGCAAGCTATCATAGAATGAAGCCTGGGGAAGGAGATGGTGTTTGAATTAGCTTTGAAAATTAGAAGGCAAGGAGCCTTTAACATGGCACCAGTCTTGCTATGAGGCATGGGAAGAAGTTTTGCTTTCTGTGGTCAGTGGTGCTGGTTCTCTGTGGGTAACCAGCCCATCCTCACCCTGCCAGGGCTCAAAAGGGAAGAGAGTAACACTGAAGCTTCCTGGCCAAGCTCCATGCAGGCCCAGCTGATGGACTCAGAACTGTAAGGGCAGCCTTGCAGGATGCTGGTGCACAAAAAGGCATATGGTGGTAGTTTTCTGGCTTGGAAACATCATCCTGAGGATTACACTGCTGCTGCTGGACCCAAATTCAGTGTCATGGCAAGCTAGGTCAATTATTAGCTCAGGTGTCTCTCTGCAGCCCTTTGTTATCTGTTGTAGTCACATCCCTAAGAAAGCAAAAAGATGCAGCCAACATCCTCTGTGGAGGAGAGATGAAATGACCTGGCAGCCACCCGGCTGACCACACAAAGCTGCCACCCCAAGGGTCATCTGGGGAATTTCCCCAATCCAGTCCAAGTGCTGCTGTAGGTAGGTCACTGTGACTTGCTGAGGGAAAGGAGGAGAGGGTGTGAGGCACCAGGAGACAGCTCAGCACTGGAATGGAGGCAAACATACTGCAATGATGTTGACAAAGTCGTTTTCTCCCAGAGTATCCAAAATGGTGACGATGGTGTGCTTGGCAATGGTCATCCTCAGGCCCTTCATGCTGCCACTGACATCCACAATGATGACAATGTCCTTGGGAGAGGTGGCTGCTTGGATGTACCTGCACAACAAAGAGCAGGAGGAAGCAGGGTGACAGCCAGGGAGGAGGAATGCTGGGCATGCTGCTGTCACCATGCCAGCCACAGCACCACGTGCACCATGGCCACAGCTGTCCAGCAGGAACAGGTTGGCCCCAGCACCTCACTTCCTCTTTGGGAATGCTGAGCCTACTGCAGACATACACCCAAGAGTGACAATTGTTAAAGTCTGCTTTAGCCATGCTGAGCAGACTGAGTAAACACACCACAGTTCTGAAACTTAAACATCCCCACCACCTCCCAGTCACAGAAGTGTGATTTCCATGTGGCACATGTTAGATGCCACAGGGAAAAATGGTGCTGGCAGGGCTTCCCAACCTACATAACCTTTGTTTAGGTACTCCCATCTCTTGCAGGAGCACCACAGGACATTAATTACTGATCAGCAACTCACCAAGATGTCACCTTGGAGAAAAGGGAGAGAGGAAGGATGAAAGGTGCTTTGGCCAAGTCCCTCCAAAACTTACCAGCCACGGTTTCTGCAGTCAAAGGAGATGACTCCATTCTCATCTGGTAACCACTTTATTCCTGAAGAGAGCAGCAAGAGAGCAATCAGCACACACAGGCGGGCAGGTACCTGCTCTCCAGGCACCTGCACTGCTGCTGTTCCCTGGCTACCCCAGGGAGCACACGAGGCTGGCCAGCCACAGCAGGGGCCATTCTGCAGAAATACAAGCTGAGTTGCTCAGCCTTTGGCAGTTCTGAGTAAACTGTTTATTAAGTTTCTCTTAAAAAAATGTACCTAGGCATAGTCTGTTCAACTGTGAAGCAGCTGCTTGTATTTGGGGTTTTTTGTCACTTTGATGTAGTTCTCAACAACAGATTTTTTTCTCCCAGAGGGTGGTGGAGAGCATAAAAAAGCAGCAGCAGTGCCTGGGATGCATCCCAGATTCCCTGCTACAGGCTCTGTTCACAGCCATCTCTGCTTTCACCTTCCCCAGCACGTGCCAGGTCACAGAACAAGGGCACGCAGCCATCTGACCAAGTGGCCACCAGGCAGGCAGCAGCTGCAGAGCATCTCCTTGGTTCCTGCAAGCACAGCACCTCCCCCCTGTGCTGTGACCTAACGTGCCACTCACAGCTGGCGAGTGGATGACCAGCCAGGCTGGCCAGCTGCATCTGCCACGTGTGTCCTCAGAGAGGCTTTGGCCACCACTCCAACCCACAGGGGAGCCCTGCTATGGTGTTCTGAGAGCTTTCTGGAGGACCCCTGCCAGCAGGCTCCTCTGGAGCTGCATGAGCAATGTGCCTGAGGGGCTGGTTCTAAGGGGAGAAAGTGGTTTATGCCTGCAGAATAATTCCTCCAGCTTTATCAGCCCATGCTGATTTTGCTCACTGCATCCTGCCCTTCTTGGGGCTGAGGTGCCCCCAGACTTCCCAGATTGGATTCTTCCACGCACAGACTTTGTCCCTGCAAAATTATTGTGTTGCACTGAAAGAGCAAAGCCAAACTCTACTCTTTTACCTGGGTACAGCCTGAAGAATCCAGTGGAGCTGCCAAAGTACTGCCAGGTCAGTGTGGGATCCCTTTCAAAGTTGTCCACAAAAATAGGATTCAGGGCTTCTGACATGTAAACTCCATTGAGTATGGCAGGGTCTGTGGGGGAGAGAACTGTGTAAGAGAAGGGAGGACATCCACCATCCCTGATGGAAGAGAGGGATGGGAACAAAGGCAGCTTCAGGAGGAATGCATCCTTGTCCAAAGCTTTTACATGGATGCATCCTGGTCTCTGCCCATTCAAGTGAATGGCCAGGCCACCACTGGCCACTGCAGGTGATCTCAGCTTAGTCAGACACTATTAATCCCATTTCTCTTTCCAGCCTTGTCTGCCCTTGAGCCCTACATCTGGCTGGAATAATGCTCTCAGAGGCCCAGGGAGGCCATCACAGTGCTGAACACAGCTGGCACAGCCTACAGGCAGCACTCAGCTGCTTCTTGACAGGGGACATTGGCTCTTGAGAAGCAGTAGCCTGACGCATCACTGACAGCCTTTCTACAAGGACTGTCTGAATTTATGCTAGGTGTAATTACCTAAGACAGAGGAGCCCTAGGATTTACACAGTTGCACTCTCTCTCCTCTTTCCCTCATCAAATCTTTCTTTTCTTCTTTGCCTGCCCTCTCCTTGACAAAGCCTGGGCTGTCCTATCATGCCCCCATCTCCTCAGAACAGCGAGAAACAACACTCACTTTTAACATTTCAAAGGTTTATTAAACCTTAACAAAATACAACAAAAGAGTGAATAAGGAAAAACTTACAGTGCTGGGAGCATGGAACTAAACCACCACGTGCTCCCCCACAAAATGGCTGCTCCACCTTTTATACCTTTGGTGTTGCATCAGGTAACCCTGGCCCCTNTCACCAAGGCCATCCAGTGACAACAACACAAGGGGGAGGGGAAAGGGGACTGTGGGGAGGACATATCACAATAGCAGAACTATACATCAATAAAACTTCCCTTATCATACTGCCTTAGGCTGGAAATANGAACCACAGCTGTCACTGCAGGAGGGCTGCAGCCACCACCCTGACCCACAGGGTGTCAGGTTGTATTCTGACTCTGTCAGTGGTTTTTTTGTTTGTTTGTACTATAACATTTGTTTTTTCTGGTTTTCCTAGTAAAGAACTGTTATTCCTATTCCCATATTGTTGCCTGAGAGCCTTTTAATTTCAAAATCATAATGATTCGGAGGGAGGGGCTTTACATTTTCCATTTCAGGGGATGTTCCTACCTCCCTTAAGCAGACAAGTGTCTTTTCAAACCAAGACACATACACATAATATTCATCCCTTAATTGTAGACACATACACATAATATTCATCCCTTAACTGTGAGAGCCAACCATCGCATTACCTTTCTATAACAGAACCAACAGGAAGCTGCAGATGCCAAGAACTCCTAGGAGGCAGTGAATATTTGGTGTCTGTGTTGACTCACTGCCTCAGGAGGCCAAAGAGAACAGAGCAGTACAAACAGCAAATAATGAGAAACTGGTCATTGCATGATTAATTGTATTAGTGTCAAAAAGGGTGGGGCTTTCACCTACCACTTCCTGTTTAGTCACTTTACTGAAAGCAGTTTTGGTCAAAAGGAGGCAAAAACTGAATTGTGACTCCCCAGGGATGAGGCCAAAGTAAGTCCTGCAGGAAGGTAGAGCCAGAAATGCTGTGGAGAGCCAGGCTTGCTGCTGTTTGCAAGAGGGGGAGTGAGCACTGCGGGACACTGCTCCCTGGAGGAGCCATGGGCATGGAAGCAGCCCTTCTCCATCTCCTGCTCACCCTGCAGCCACAGCCAGAGGAGCTGCTTGGGTCATGGTGAGGTGTAGGGACAAGAAATCAGCTGGCTGGGCAGTGCCTCTGCTGTTTGAGCACCTCTCCATCCTGTGCAGAGGGCAGCTTTGTACAGTTCTGCTGTACCTACCCACAGCCAGCTTGGTCTGTTGTGAGCAAGATTTTAGGGGCTGTCAGAGCAGATGGAAGTGATTTGAAATCATGGGAGAAATAGAACTCTCTCTATTGTGCCTCTAAAAAACAGCAGTTGTGAGCACAGCCACCAGTGAGGTTTTTGACAACTAAAGGCCGTGATAGAGCCAACCCTTCATCCAGAGTGACAATTGCCAATAAAGTCTCATCTCAGTTTGTCTCACAGCGCCTTTGGTTGGGTGGAGGAGCTGTAGGAGAATACACTGTCTGCCTGAGATGGAGGCCTGTCCACCACAAGAGGTTTTCCAAGAGCAGGTTGTACCTAAGCCCTGTCACAGTGACAGCACTGTCCCTTAGGACAGCACCTTTCCAACTCTGCTTTTTTTTTTTTCCTCTGTCAGTTGTTATTTTTCTATTCCCATCCTTGTCTCCAGTATTGCTGCTGATAATTCCCACACCAGCCTATCAGCAGTGGAGAAAGGAGAGGCCCTTACCTTTGTTGTAGACGTTGGTGGGCAGCTGGATATCACTGTAGGTTGTGTTCACCAGCAGGTTATTGAAATGCTCATTTGGCTCCAGAATGAATTCATCCCCCAGCTCCACATAATTGTCATTTTCATCCTTATCATTAATCAGGAGAGAGTTGTAGTAATCAAACTGTTGATGAAGACAATGGAAAAGAGAAAGACAAAGAGAGAACAGCACAGACTATTACCAGCACTGCCGGGGGCGGGGAGAAACACTCTCTGAAACAAAGAGGGGACATATGGAAAATCAGGGCTTCAAAGAGGATCAAAATGAGCCACAAACAAGCTATTACCAACTGCAAGTGCCAAGCTGCCCAAAATGATGGTTTCTGGCCAGTTTGTTGTTGTCATATGTCCATATGACCAAAAGCACTGTCAATGCCAGGAGCATTGCTTAAGAGCCACTTAAGAGCACAGGGGCAGGGTGGCAGCCTCCTGTGGCCCCTCAGATGTATTTAGGGGATTAGCTGGAAAGGTCTTACGGGGTCTGGCTCCCAGGTTTATCACAGGACACACCAGTCCTGACCTCACCAGGCCTGTCTCCGCAGCTGTCCCTTACTGAGTTCACTGCTGATGGACATCCAGCTGGGATTATCCCCTCACTCCAAGAAGCAGGCACTCATTGAGAGCAAAGGATCAAGCAGAAGGTGCTCAAAGACAACCCATCCATGAAGGTCACTGGGGATTTACCATCTACAGTCACTTTAGTACATCCAGGGCATTCTTTGTCCTTGGATAACCTACGTTTTTAAGATGTTTTTGCTGACTTTATCTGAGCCAGGGGTTATGTAAGGATTAGTGTTCAAGCACTAGCAGCACTCAGAGGGTGCAAATGGAGTGGGCAAATACAGAGTCATGTACCTCAACTCACGCATGCCCCTTACTGTGAATGCAGCTGACCCAACTAACATGGCTAATGGGACTCTTTAAAAAAAAGGAAAAAGTGAGATGAAATTAGTAACCAGCTTGATTTCAAGGAGTGTTTTCATTTTCCCAGCACTGAGACATGTACTTGCAGGGGTAGCCTGTCCTTCTGCTAAGCTGTCTGTGCTTGTATTGTGTATAGAGGACTTTCTTCCACAGCCTTTTCATTCCAGCTCCCCTCACCAGCAATAATCCCACAGCTTGGCCACAACAAACAGTTATTAACAGAAAGCCAATTATCCAAATTGCTTGGACAGCACCAAACTTTCACCTTAAGGGAAGTCCTGACAGTGGGTGTCTGTCTGGTACAGAAAAGATGATGGGAGCTGTTAAGAAAGATGGTGAGAAACTCAGTTCATCTGGATTAACTGCTGTGGGTATTTGTAACAGCATCCTTCTCATTGTTCATTCACACTCAATTTTTAGCTCATTTTCCAGTCAAGTAACCCACAAAGTGCCAGCTAATTTGCAATAAAACATCACATAATAACAATGTTGGCCGTGCAGTAAAAGTAATGCCAATAATATCACACAGCCCAATGTCTTCCCAAATCCTTCCCTTCTCAGAGCCAAAGGGACAAATCTTTTTGGTGTTCTTAGGTTTGGGATCTGCCAAAGATGTCTCTTACTTGCAGACAAGGCAATTCCTGACCCGCCCAGGAACCTGAGGGGGGTGGGTTCCTGGCTGTGCCCGTTCTCTGGCTGCTCTGAGGACGTGTGCCACGTTTGTCACTGACCAGGGTAAACTCACCTCCAGCGAGGAGTTGTACTCATGGTTCAGATCTGCATCTTCTGCTGCCTCCACCAGCCTCTAGAGCAAGCACACAGAAAGGAAGGTGAGTGGGTGCTGTGGCAAAGCCCTCCAGAAGTTCTTCCAGCTGTATCAGCGATTGCCTCCTCCACCACAACCACATCTGGGGTTATAAACTTCCCTCCTTCCCTGCTGACCTGTCATTCTGTGCTACAATTTTACAGCTTGGAAGGTACATTATTTGCAGCTATTTATTGCCAAGTGTATTCACACCTACTTACTCCAGAGTCCCTGCTAAACCCCAGAGCAATTTTAGATATCACAGGACATATACAAACAGAAACAGGTCCATTTAGAGAAACAACAGACAGATTTAATTTCATTTTCCACGAACCCTTCCAAAAAGCCATGGGAAAGGCATTTCAGCCCCAGCTTGATGTCAGTATCTCATCAAAGGAAAAGGCCTTGTGGGAGTCTCAGTCTGGTATTGTTACTGAGACAAAGACCATGACTGGATTTCGTAAAGGGCTCAGCGATGCTGTGGCCATTTATAAGCTCTTACCATTTATGGAAGGCAATAAAATCAGCCAGTTTTCTCCAGTATGATGCTTCAGGGCACTAATTCTCAATTGGTACAGACTGGGAAGGGATCCAACTAAACACGAACATGTTTTCAAGGTTGCACAATCAGCAACAGTCTCAGCAAAACTACATTTTGCTCCTTCACAAAGGATAAGGCAATCCAAACCCTGGAGAAGTCTGGCTAAGAACTTAATGTTATTGGCCAAAGCTCTGGGACTAAATATGCCCACATTTCACTTGGAGATTCAAATGATGTGTTTCTGGATGACTTTTCCACATTAGAAGCCTTAAACAGTCAAGGCTCTGTGACTACAGAAATATGCTTTTCATAGTAGGTAAATACACAGGAATATGATAAATCCTTAGATGCAGGAAGCCAGAGGGGCCAGAACGATTACCTGCTCTGATCTCCCACGCTGCAGCAGCTACAGACCCCTTGCCACCTCCGCCACACTTCCCCATGTACACAGCTGGAAATCCAAGCACCCTCCTTGCAGCCTGTGCTCAGGAGGTGCAGAAATTCCCCTTGAGCCACACACACAGCTGAAACAAGCCCCTAGTCTTCAGCCACCAGAGTGCATTATGGAAGGATGAACTGGATTTTTCACTTTTGAGAGGCTTTCTTCCCCCCTCCTTTTTAAACAGCTTGTCTCCTAAAAGAGTGCTCGTTCCCTCATATTTATTCCTAGACTTTGTTTTTGTCTTATTTTCTAATTTGAGCAGAGGGAGAAGCCAGCATCCCCTTGTCTGAACGCCCACATCCTCCCACCAGTGTCTGCTTAAAGCTCAGCGTGAGCAGCCAGCTGCACCAGCAGGCTCTTGCTTGGGCAGGGAAGTCCTCACACAACCCCTGCACCCACACACTGCTGGTGCAAGCAGGAAGCCTGTGCCTGCTGCTCTGGAGCTGGCAGGACACAAATTCCTTCCCAAAGCCCCAAAGCCAGTGGTCATACCTCAACAGCTTCCACCTTCCTGCGGAGCATGCTCTCCATCTGCTCCGAGAACTTCTTCACCAGCTCCAAGCCATCCACCTCCTTGATTTTCAGGGTTGGCTCCACATCTTTGTACTTCTACCCAGGGGAAGGAAGAAAATCCTGCTGAGCAGGAGGTTCTTAAGGAGGGGGATGAATCTATCATTGCTAGCTGGGTATTGTCCTTGTGTTGAAACAACTGCTCAGATTTTATCACCTTCCATCTTTGTATTTCTCCCTTTTCCACCCCATAATTCAGGATGTGCAGATCAGTGGCCATAACTCAAAGCACTTTGACCAAGTAGAAACAACTGATCCAACTGTGAGCTTGTGGCTGTTGAAAGGAGCAATGCACCTGAAGCTATTAGTGCCTACAAATTAGAGAGGAGCAGAAGGCCAACTTTTCAAAAGCCAAGCCATGCACTGTGATGACATCCACAACAGCATCATACACATCACACACCTTAAAGGGAAAAGCAAGGGAATGGAGCTATGTGCTGTCATTGCAGCTCTTCCTATGTCATGTGTGCTCCTGGGAGATGTCCTGGCAGTGCAGGGGCTGTCCTGCCCCAGAGCCACCACATCTGTGAGGGAACTTGCCAGGTCTCCAGCAAGAAGGGCCTGCTCAGTGCTTACAGGGGAGACTGCCAAGGAAAGCTGAGATAGACAGGAATGATGCCACTTACTGGGCACCCAGGAGCATAATTTAGGCCAAGAGCACCACAGAGGCAATTCCCAAAACCTAGGAATTATGAGCATGGCTACTTGGTGCTACCTCCACGGGGAGAGGTGCTGTAATGAGGAGGATCTAGATCTGACAGCTTTAGAGCTAACCAGTTTATTCTCACCAAGTTTCACATAACCTAGGAATTAAAAAACCCCAAGAGTGCATCTAAACTGTGTAACCATAATCTGCCTCCTTAAGTCTGCTCTTTTAAGACTGGCTAAAATGGTCTTTATTTCTCCTTTCCAAAAAATCCCACAGCTAACAGAGATAGCCAGAAAGATTAACGAAACCTGTGAAAAGACACAGGACAATTAACTTATTTCAGAAAAGACAGAGCCTTATCTCCTGAGCAAACACAAAGGCAACCAATTGCAATTCCCTGGTCCCTCATCATCAGTTTTGTCTGCAGTGTGTACAGCCCCCCTCCATCTTCACATTGTGTTAGCATCAGAGCAACAACCTCAGCCAGGGCTGGGCTTCTGGTGCTGGGAAAAGAAATGAGGTGGTGAAAAGGGCAAGGAGATGGCAGGGGCTCTAGTGACACTTCTGAATTAGAGGGAAGCAGCAAGGAAAGGACTTTGCATGTCTTTAGGGTGAGCCCGTGGAGTCCCTTTTGTTCAAGAAGCTCGTTGACCATCCGGGAGGGCAGCTGGGCACAGGCAGAGGAAGAAATGCCTCGAGGATGGGGCAGGCTGAGGAGGTCAGACAGAAATAGCAGCAGCATC
Source organism: Ploceus nigricollis (assembly GCA_013399945.1). Lineage (NCBI taxonomy): Eukaryota > Metazoa > Chordata > Aves > Passeriformes > Ploceidae > Ploceus > Ploceus nigricollis. The sequence goes on along the minus strand of VXBC01010289.1, from coordinate 1,038,785 downwards.
CAGCCCACAGCAGGCATGGCAGGGAGGCTGCTCGCTCTGGCTGGCATGATTAACAGCAAGGGTTTTACTGGATTAAAAACGCCAGGACTCGCATCCCCTCTGCTGGGGAGCTGGGACAGGCAGGGAAAGCAGCAGGAGGAGGAGGAGGGGTTGAGGAAGGTTGGGGTAACCACGCTGCCAGAAGAGAAATGTGCAGCCGCAACCCCCGACCGCGGTCCCTGGCTGGTGCCGAGACCGCAGCACACACCCAGCTGGTGTCTGTGCCTTCAGCTCCGTGTCACAGCTCTGCCAGGAGAGAAGTGATCTCTGCCAGGCTGGGCTTTAATCAGGCCCTGCTGGGGGGAGGAGGGTAATCTCTCCTGGGAAAGCTCACCAAGGGGGGGACACACCAGCACGGGCAAGCATGCGCTTCACAAAGTGACCTGCCACCAGTTACCTCGTACCGCAGCCTCAGTCAAAAGCAACACGGCTTTTCCCCCCTCTCTGTTAATTTTTTTACTTGTGAGTATGTCAAAAGCACATAAAGATGTTACAGGGGTAAAAGTAATCATGAGAAATCCAAAGCAGTCTGCTAATGGCATGCACATCTCAGCCCTGAGATGGGAAGGAAAAAACCCCCACCCCCAACATAAAAAAAAAACTTCTGCAAAGTTCCAGTTTGCTAAGGAATACACCAGGTTTGAGCTCAAATCCCATTTGAACTTTTTTCCTACAAATGAACCAGCAAACCACTACATGCCTGCATTCCTGCCACGGAAATCTCTGCCTATTGATGACTTTTCATCCAAGATTTTCTAATGGTGGGCAACAAAGTTGTGATTTCAATACTGTCAGCTCAGGTGCATGTAGTTGGCCAGGATTATCCTGTACAACCTGTGCTTGGGGTTCAGGCTATCAGATCATTTTAAGTTACAGAACAGGAGTCAGGCTTGGGAGAACTGGCTGAAAGGATCTGATGTTTGAAAAGAGGCCAAAAAGTTAGCTCAGCTCTAACAGAAAACCTTTTCTTATTCATCTAGCACTTAGCATTCCCTTAAAACAGCAGGAGAAATTCATTAAGATTCCCCTTCTGCCATGATGGGGGTGGTGATTTAAAAGTAGAATATCCAGAATTCAGTATCCTAAGTTTTATCTGTGAACAGAGATATGTCACCAAATATATATTCTTGTTCCCACCTCCATAAAATTCAGCCTATTGAAGTACACAGTGCTGCATTACTCACTGCTAGTGGAACTAAATTAAGAGTGTGAAAGACATCCCTTTCATCTTCACCCAGGAAAACGTCTTGACTGAACTTCTCAAGTTTGTCTGTTCTTTGCCATGTTTTTTGAGCTTTCTAATAACAGCAGGGCAAAGCTGTGATGCAGGGTAAAAGCCTGCCCTTGGGGATTCAAGGGATGTCTGTTAGCTCACCAGTCTCTAGGAATGATATAGCCTGGTAGGAAGTCAACTACTTGAGTTTGCAACATGATTTTAGGGTTCTTCTGGAGGAAACAAACAGAAAGTCCAAAGAAAACTAAGCAAACTCAAAACCACAAAAGAAAGTTTATGCCAAGTATTAAAGACAAGATTTACATGCAAAGCATTCAGTAACTGAAAAATTATGACTCTCACAGCAACAATAAGCTGGTCACTGCAAGACTATTAGGCACAAGGGAGACATGAAATAAGATACAAACTGAGATAACAGCACCTCCTGTATTTCCTCAAAGACAAAATGCCTGTTGACTTAGACAAGCACTAAGAAAAGAAATCACCTGGACCTCTGCACTCTGCTCCCCACCCTTCTGCTGGTCTGGGCACAACCATGCATGCAAAGAAATATTTGATGTGAAAAACAGGTAATAGCCCAAAAGAGAGAAAGGTGCCTGGGGAGCAGGTAAATCCATGTGTTTAACTTCCAGACTTTGGTGTGTTTGGCTCCCCAGGCCTAACATGCCCACAATCTGTGCCAATGAGATTATCTGCATAAAGTTATTTGGGATCTGCCAGGGTGCATGAAAATGATATTTAGTAGTAAAAGATCTGTCTGCATCCACTTGTAGTGCTGGAGCTGCCAGGGGTGCAGTGGGAGCCCTCTTGGGATGGTCCCTGCTTTGAGATGATGAATTGTGAGAAGGTGCCCAACCTACCTAAAGGAAAGGAGGCTGAGACAAGGACTGAAGTGAGTGCTGGCTGCTTCTCCCCTATTTCCTTATTTCCCAGGGAAACAACAGGAGCTCAAAAAGCTCAAGAAGTGTGGTTGAAATATAAACTTGAGCTGCTTAAACTGCTCAAGTTAAGTTAGGGCAGAACACAATACAACATGAATTTAGGAGATGATTCTTTGCTGGAGTGTTTACAGAGCAAGGCTGGATCAAGTTCATCTATACCCCCTGCTCAAAGTGACATTTTCCTTCTGAGTCACAGACACTGTCCCCTTTGCCTCTGGGAGCTATGGCTTGGGGACTCCAGGGGACAATAGGCAATGCAGAAGCATCATCAAAACTGCTAAAAGCCTGAATTTCGCCTGCATCCACATCCTGCTGCAGCTGCCTCGTGGTTAGTGCAAGAAGTACCTTCATCAGGGCTGACAGCTTTTTATTGCAGGGTGACTCTTTCCTCCCAAGAGGAGCTGGTGATCAGCACAGACCTTGGTGATGGATGCTGAAAGCCTGTCCTGGTCAAACCTAGCAAAGTTAGTGACCAGGCCTGTCTCCGTGCACTCCAAGCAAAAAGCAGCACTCTGGGGACAGGGAAACAGGGCTCAGCAGCAAGGCAAGGAATGTGATACCCCAATCCTGTGTTTTGCATGGGATGTGGGTATAATTGCTAATATGAGGACAGAAGTCAGACACCTAGAAGGTGTAAGGGGCAACTCATGGCTTGTGTCAGAGAATCAGAGAAAGAGTAAAGAAAAAAGAACTGGATGGCCACAAAGGGGAGTGTGCATTCCTTTGGAGGCAGTCAGCAGCCACCAGGCCCCCAGAGCAGCACTTGGGAGGTGCAGAGATCCCCAGGTCTGAAAGAGGAGCAGCCATTCACCACTGACTTAAGGAAGCTTCTGTACAGCTGCAAAAGGGACCATTTGTTTAAAGGCCCTGGAGCTACACCCTTGAATGCTGGTAGAGAGTTTAGTGCAATAGTGCCTGTTTGGTGAACAAGCCAAGCAAAGCTCTGCCCCCCCGGCTTCCAGGGCACCTGTCTGAAGCAGAGTCTTAAGGGCAAAATGCAAAGAATTGATAAACAACTGGCTGAATACAGATGAGAAAGCAAAAAAAAAATTAGTGTCAGCTGGAGAGATGCAGGAGGGGATGATGGGGTGACAATGAGCAGGTGAGTGATGAGTAGCAGAGAGACTTAGGAAAGGAGGAATGAAGGGTCAGCATGGGAGAGCAGGAAGTGATCATCAGAGGGGAAACATGAGGAGTGCTGTTAAAAAGTATTTTTAACAAAAAGTGGTACAATTAAGGTGGTGCTCAGCAATGGCTGATGAAAGCAGGGAAGGCATTGAATGGATCTCCCTCTCCAGTTCATGGAGAATGGCCCCAGGGCATCACTCTGGGCTTAGGGATATGGAGCTCCATGGTTTTAAAAGACAGCTGCACACCAGCGTCTCATTCTTTCCTCCACCCTGGGGGAAACCTTGGAAGGCACACGGGGAGGTGACACAAAGCAAAGGGAGCCCTCACAGATTTTGCCTACCTTCTGCAACAGGAGAGAGCCTGAATACTTAGTCACAATGGAGTACAGCTCCCCACCAAAGGCATCTGCCCAGGACTTCACCCTAAAAAAGGGGCCAAAAGAAGGAAAACCAGTGTTAATCATTCCAAGCCTGCAGAGCTGGTTACTTCTTCAGACAGATAAAACACCCTTGTCCTGAGTACAAACCCCTGAATTTCTCTAAGCACTCTTCAACAGTGGCAATGTTTTGTCCCCAGACTCCAGCCAGACAAGCAGCAAGGCAGGAGACAGTGCTGCTCCTGGATATTCTACCCAGGAGATTGGTGAGCAGGGAGAAACACTGAGTTCTGCTGGTCTCAGTCACTGTGCTTGGTGTGGAATTTGTCCCACCTAACTTTAGATGTAGAAATTTGGGCTTAGATAGCATCTGAGCTCCTTCTGTTGCTAGCAAAGGGAAATAAATTGCTTTCTGCAGACACCTATTTGTCTCTCCTGACAGGCCCTGGGGTGAAGGGCTAGACACTCAGTGCCAAATCTGCTGAAGAGAAATAAATGTCAAGACTTAGAGAAGGTGTCATGATTCACCCCTTGGATTCAGCTCCTCCAGCAGAGCAGGCCAGAGACTGATGAGCCAGACGAATTCTCTGCTCTCACTGGTGGTGCTGCTGCTTGATAATGCCACAGCTGATTATGCACATTGTCATTGTAAAGCACCCCCACTTGTGCCATCCTGGAAATAATGGATGGCAGCGATCCCACATGGAGAACATCTGGATGTTGAGGAGCAGCCTGAACACTGAGCCATCCAAATCTAAAATAGATGGCTCCCAAAATTGACAGAGCACTTAATCAGCACTTACACGAGCCATGTTAGGCAGCTCCCTCAACAAGGATTCACTGAAGAGAGATTTATTTAATGCAATGAGTGGCCTTCTCCACTTACCAGAATACACCACTTATTTATGATGTGCAGGGTCTTACCTACAGCTTCCAATGGAGTTCTTCGAGTGCCAGGCAGGCTTTAACCTCAGGGCCTGATTCCCCAGTGCATTGCACCACAAGTAACACACCAACAGAGATGAGCTCAGGAGAAAAGCCAGCACAGCAATGGTGGAATAATCACAAGAGCTCACTTCAGCCTGGGAAAGCCTGCTCAGACTCCCCTCTTGCACACAGGAGCTCACAGGCTTTTTTAAACATATAGGGGATGATTTGGAGCAAACACAAAGCTTCAGCTCTGTACCTCTCCCCACTGCTATAAAAAAAGCATGAGCGAGTGGGTGCCTTTTTAAATCAATCCTTAATTGGCAATGAGGCATTCATATTTAACCAGTCAGTGCGAACTAGCACCAGCTGAAGTCAATTTTTTCCTTTTTTTTTTTTGCATTGTGCTCTGCATCTTATTTTGAGAGCCAGAGCTTTTATCTCATCATTCCATCCTTAGAGAAAAAGAATACAGATATTTTCTAGAGACCAGGATTTACTGGCCTGGAATAAAAGAGGAAACAAGAAACAGGGATCCCATGGGATGCTTTCCTGTTTGTTGTAGTAGTGACTAATACATTCCCTTAGATATGAGGATCTCTGGATCAACATTTAAATTGATGCCCATCTGCTGCTACTGGCTTTAGAAGTTTTATGTAGGAGATGTTTTGTGCTGAATTTAACTAATATTCTCCAGTCTCCTCGCCTTTCAGTGTAGAAAAAGAGAACCTAAACATGAAGGGATAGTAATTTTAGCAGGGATGTTTATTTTTACCCCATTTCCTTCCCCCCCACCTCTGTTTTGTGTCATATGTGTAGCGTGCCCCTACTCCTTTCAGCCCAGCAGGGTGGAAGAGTCTGTGGTGTTAATTTCTGATTAGTGGGTGCAGTTGAGCAACTTCTTGAAAGTTCTTGAAACTTCCAGTAACAGCAGAACTTGAATAAAAAAGGGGTTTGTATAGTTTTGGGATGTCTGCTCTGGCTCAGGGACTGGGATTCCTTCTGGTCTCAAAGCAGAGGAAGAATGAGGCACAAAGACACGGGGACCAAAGAGAGGGCCAGAGACTGGCAGCTCTGGAGGACTGGTTGGAAAGTTAAGGGGCACAGAGGAATGAGAGGGCTCAAAGGTCTCAAATCCCTGTCTTACAGGGCTAAAGTTTGTGTCATTAAAAAGATCTGGTGGCATTTCATGGAAGTTGCAAAGTAGGAAAGTGAAGAGGCAGAAATACACTGGCATTTACATATTTAAAAGACAATTATTTGCCAGGGAAATGAGCAACCTTAGAATACTGGGAAATTAAGGGCAGCCTGCTGAACTTAAATAGGTTCCCTTAATTTTTTTTTCATAAACAAGCGAGAGAAAAGGTCAGTCTGAAATTCATCAGGTTGCAGAGAAATTTCTTCTAAGGTCTCTGGCTCTGTCCAGCTCTGGAGCAGGTGTATAAAGGCAACAGGAGCAGCCTAAAGAGGCCACACCAGGTTGATCTTTGCCTCTCCCACCAGCATTTCCCAGTGCTTCCATTAGCCCAAGAAGAAGCCAGCCCCAACTCCTCATCACTGCTCCTGCCCACGCCGTGGCCGGCGGGCGAGCCGAGCTGTGTCCAGGGGGGAAGAAGAGGTGGTTTGTGTGCTGAACTTGCACCCCAGAAGCACCACTAGGAACTGACCGAGCAGATTTTTGCACTGCTGGAGTTAGAGATGAGTGAGCTCTGGAATGAGCTGGCGGTGATCCAAGCACGGTGCAGCAGAGCCAGACACAGCTTGGGGAGCAGCACAGCCCGACTGAGCCTTGTGTCACCTCACCCTGATCGAGCCCAGCTGCTGCTTGAAGGACTCTGCTTTTGTGTCCCCAAAATGTCCTCGTGTAACCCATGAAACAGAGCCATTTTCTGCTGACTTACTCCCTCTGGGCCTCTGGCCAATGTATTTCTCTACTGAAATTTCATTTCAAAAGGGCGACTTTTGTGTTTTGGTTAAATTCATGCGTGGATTTGAAACACCAGGGATTAATTCAGCCCTTGGTCTGGTTTTAGTACCAGAGGAGAAAAGCTCTTTTTCTATTGTTTATTCTTCATTCTTGTACAGGAATAAGTTCCAAATTGTGCAAAGTGACGTAAATCTCTTTTTTTCAGTAGTAAAGGGCTATCACATTATAACAAAACACATCAGAAAAGGTTTTGGTCAGAGATTGTCTGCCTCTAATCCCTGCTCTTGTATTCAATGGCAAGAACAGCAGAAAGGACAGGCTGGCTTCTAAATGCCACAGGCTTCAATGCTGAAAGGTATTTCTATGTGGTACTTATCCTGGACATGGAAAGTTGATTTGCATGGTTTGAAGTTGGCAGAAGTTGGATTTTATCTTGTGTAACCTCTGTGTCCTTTCTGTGAAACCCAGATCAGAAGCACTTTTGCTGGGGAAGGGCTTGATAGTGCAAGAATAGAATTGGTAGCAAAGTTTCCTGAGACCCTCCTGGGTAATGTCAGTGCAGCTCCTGGGCAGATGGGCTGTATTGGTGGCACATCTGTAAGGGCCTTATTGGCAATTTTTGAATAAAAAACATTTCTCCAAAGGCAAGAAAGGGCTTAAGCTGACTTGAGTTGATTTTTCAGATGTCCCCTTCTCAAACTGGCTGGCAGTGTTGTCTCCTCTCCAGACCAAGCTGCCGTCCTGCACCCACAACCCCATCCCAGCACCCCAGAAGCTGCCCCACAACAGCTTTCACCAATGGCGGTGCTGACATTTCTAATCCTGAAAGGATTTAACTTGTCCAAATCAGCTTAACAAGGTGAAGTTTTTATAAACTGGGGTTGCTGAGAGCTGTTGGGCTCCTGGGGGGCTGCCAGGGCTGCGTTGCTGGCCGGAGGAGCCGCTCGTCACACCGACACACGCAGGCCTCGGCGCACTGCAAACCCGCACCCCAAAAGATGCATCAAGAGTCCCTGCATGTGCAGTGCATGCACAAACCACGGCTGGGTGTGCTTTGTATTGCAGCTCAGCTTCTCATTCCTTCGCTCCGGAGCTCTGGGAAGGGCCATTACGCCTTTTGTAGAGAGGTGGAGCCAGCACAAGCAAGAGGTGCTGAGGCTTCTTTCCTCTGTTCAGCCTCCTCTCGCTGACATCCTCTGGCAGCCACACACGTGAATAAACCCGGCTGTGTGAATTGCCCGGGCCCTTTCCAGCCAGCAGTGATCCAGACCAATGCAAGGGACCAGGGCTTCAGAGCTGCAAACCTTGCTCTGCACAAAGAAGTGTTTCATTGCTCAAACACCCCGTGTGCACCTTCCACAGCCAGAACCTGGCCAGTGCTGTGCATCCCTTGGGTGCTCCTGGCATCCTGGAATCCAGCAGCACCTGCTGGAACCACTCTGCTCAACTGGGAGCTGCCAAACTGGGGCCACTCACGTCTGCCTCCATGGTGGGATCTCTGCAAGTTGCAGCAGCAGCAGGGTTTTAGGAACGTGTCTTTAAACTGGTTTTGCCTTCTACTGTCCAGTGCATTAAGCAGAGCATTAATAGATGTCAAAATACTTAACTAAAGATGAGTATCATTGCTACGCCTGATGAGTGGGGAGGAAGAGAGCGGAGAGCATCCTAGTCTAGACCTGGGCACAGAACTGGTGGTTCCCATGTCTGTGCCCTCTGCCAGGAGCCAGGGAAGGGAAGTGCCACCCCCTGGAGCCATGTGCCCCTCCGGCGGATCCTGCCCCCGCCGCGCCTGCCGCTGCCGGGGAGGCATTCCCACCCGCGTGTCCGTGCCCTCGGCATCGCCCGCAGCACAGAGGAACACTCACGTCTCCAGCGGGATCTTCGTCTGGGCCCTGGCACAGGGCGGGAGGCAGAGCAGACAGAGCATCATCCACGGCACGGCCCAGGGCCGCATCCTCCAGGC
>VXBC01010289.1:973353-1030179 GCA_013399945.1 Ploceus nigricollis | reverse complement strand
GCCAGCCCTTAATCCCCTCGCCCAGCAGCAGCAGCCGCAGATTTAGGGAAGTGGAGTGGGATAAAATCACCCGGGATTACTCTGATTTCTGAAGACGGGTCTTGGCTTCTCCAGCCGGAGGTCAGGCCGTGCCTGCTTTAAAGGGGTCGCATCCACATCCCCCAAACTCTTCCCTGAGCTTTGATCTCTGCCTAGCAGGGCCTCCCCGAGCTGCAGGATGCTGGCAGGTTGTCCCAGCGTTGTCTCCTGTCCAAAGGGGATCGGGGGCTGGCACCAGGAGCGTGGGGGCACTGGGAGAGCCCTGAAGGTACCAATTGCCAAGGCAATCTCCTTCCAAGCCACGGCTGTGGGTCTCTGGCCAGGGCACAGGAGGGAAAATGAGCAAAGGAGACATGAAAGAAAGGGCTCTGCCAGTTTCAACTGATCGCCTCCTAATGTGAATGATCATTTATTAATAGCCAGACCTTCCAGTTTGGCCAACATTCACTTGAGATTGCCATCCCCTGGGCTGTGTCTGGAGAGCAATGAATCAAAGGAGCCCAATTGCTGGGCTTGATGAATAGCAGGAAGCAGCAAACTGCACGCTCGGATGAGGGACGCACTGTGGAAGCTCATTATCATCGTGAGAAATATGAATTATAAATAACTACAGATATGGCAGCAGAAAGAGCATAAATCACTGCTTCAACCTGTTGAACAGCTTGACTCTATGGCTATGAATTAAGCCATTTATTACAGTACCTTCCAATCATCTTTTGCACATTTACAAATGGCTTGTTTAATGCAAAATGCAAATGTTTAATGTAAAATGTGAAGCCACACTGGATTGTTGGGTTTCTCTAATGACATGGAGGGGGAAACTGGCTGTCAAAGCACTGAAATAAAATTAAGGCCCATAGTATAGATGGCAACTATAAGGAAAATTAACTGTATCCCAGCCAAAACCAGCACAGATGCAGTTTAAATGGGATAATAGAAGTGGCAGAGGAAATACTGAAAAGGGAATAAAACCAGGAACCATTGAATAGAGGTTAAATTGTATGATGAAGAGGCTAAAAGCCTGTGGTAAGGAATTAAGTAATTCCAGGAATAACTCACCTCAGGATAGGATGCTTTTGCCATTTATTACAATATTTACTCCAGACTGAATGTCTTATTGAGAATTACAATCTTCTTCAAGCGGAACCTGTGGGCCTGGAGGGCATAAATTTCTCTTATGTTTTTAAGTCTGTGCAAAGGGTTACACGGGAAAGTCGAAATGGTTCTTTCTGACCTTAAAATCTACAAAAGAATCAATTTCTACACAACAAACCCTCAAGAGACAGTGCCTTTAGCACATCACATGGCTGCACAGCAGCTGCCTGAGCCAGCTTTGGAAGGCAACAGGCAGAGCAGATCTGGGCCCATGTAATTCACCTCTCTCAAGTGGCCAAAATGTGCTGCCTCCTCCTGCCCCTGCAGCTGGAAAATAGGAGAAAATTGCTCTTAGAGGAGCTAGGAAGACTGACAATGAAGGCTTCATTTGTCTGTGCTTACCAGGATTAAAACTGAGGGGTGGCATCCAGGGTGACAGGCTTCCCTGTCTGGATACTTGAGGGAAGAGAGGATAAAAATTCATATTCTGGAAAAAAAAAAAAAAAAAAAAAAAAGAAATGAGATCTGAAGGCAGGACCATCAACATTTTAGATAACATTTTCTCTCCACTTTGCAAGGAGCTGTATAAATTGTTACTGTGAGTGATTTTTGCAGGATCTCTTCAGTGTGCTGTTTGCAGCTGGGACCCAGGTTAATCCAGATGGGTTCTGGCAGGAGCCCTTGTCTGGGTGTGTTTGGTAACCCCTGAATGTTGGTAGAGAAGGCAATGAGACAGCAGCACGCTGAACTGGGAGATCCAAATCCCTTTATTTGGATTTATCTCATTTACTGGATATATCTCACTTAACCCCTTAATGATCTAAAATTGCAAGGAAGTAAGATTGGAAGATTAAATGAAAATAGCACTGAAAACTGAAAACCCCAGGTGCCTGGAGGGGCCTTAATGGGATTAGTGTGCATCCAGTTGCTTCTGCAGAGCTCAGCCTCCACCGTGCGTGAGCACAGTTGGAACAAGGGAAGGAGATAACAGCAGGGGCTGACTGGGGAAAAAGAAAATGAAATCTGTGAGAAAGAATGAAAGCAAATACATAACAAGGAGTGAGAACTTAGGGCTGCAAGAGATACGAGGTGAGCAAGTGCAGCATTTTAGAGCTACACTTGCAAAGCCATGAGGCAATAAAAAAAATACCAGTGTGATTTTGTGCTGTAAGCACAGGCAGGGGAGAGATTTACCTGCTCTGTTTATTTCTGGTTTGACTAAAACCAGAGTTTGGATTATCACGTTACGACCAGGAAAAGAACAAATATCACCAAAAGACTGATTAAGAAGTGTAGTCTAACAGTGGGGTACATAAGAGGAGAATGTATGTAAAACAAACAGATGCATTTATCTGAGACTGTAACCTTGTGTCTCTCATTATCTCTTGACAGGGCAACTCAGAGAGCATCTGGGCACAAAATCTCCTTTCTACCCTGGTCAAATACTCTGCTTATGACCCTGTGTTTGAGCTGGTGTCCTGTTGAGGAGACACGAGGATGGTGTCTCTGCCTTGTGTGAGCAGGTGTGACCATTCCCCGGGCTGGTGTGGAAAGCAGGCAGGCAGAGTTTTGCCAATACTACAGAACCCAGTCTCTCTGTCCCAGCAGCTGCCAGGGGAGGGGATCCTTGCCAGAGGCAGTGATGGAAAAGTACTTTTAGTCATGGTTTTACTGATTGGTCACACAGATCTCTTGGGATCGAGTTTCAGTGCTGTGGAGGGTTAGCAGCCTCTGCAAGCTGAGTTTGCAGAGGTGTGGATTTGATGGGAATGAGAAGCAGCTGCTCCTGCACGAGTGGTGGTGCTGTAGCTGGACCAGGGGAGGTGTCCCCAGCTGAGTGCTGCCCTCCCAACCCATTTGGTCCCATCAGGACCTGTGCCATCCCAGCTGAGCTCTGGGAAGCAGGATGTTTTGGATCACACCCGTGGGCTCTGTACATTTCTGCCTGCAGACCCATTCATCTGCAAGCCACATGCTCTCCCTGCAGTTTATAGAAGCAGCCACATAGGTGTCATATTAATTAATGCCTTCGGCTGGTTACTTTGCCTTTTTTCCTTTTTAGTTTTTTTCCACAGCTCCACTCTAAATTTAGGCTTGTTTAAATACTCCAAGATGAAATGAGCATTTTTTAAAAATTTGGTTTTGCTAGCAGCATTTTAAGCCCTCATCAGACACAGTGTTCTGAGCAGTAGGAAATTCAGGGCACAGAGGGAGACACCAAGGGAGAGCAGAATGCACAGGAAACAAAAAGCACTGGAGCATCTTCCAACCACCTCTGAAGCCATGGCAAGAAAAAGAAGAATGATTAAAAAAAAAAAGAAAGAAAAAAGAAAAGGAAAAATAAGTGAAAGCAGATGCTCTGTTTGGGGAGAACTGTGAGCAGTTCTCCCCCACAAGAATGCAGCTTTCCTGTGTGCTGCCACAAAAGCAGCCAGAGGGAAAGTGAACTTTATCCTTCTCTCTCCACTATCAGAGGGTTAAACGTAATCTTTTACATTTCAAGTCCACCTGAAGGAACTTGATAAAGAGAAAGGGAAATCCCATTTTAAAAGAGATTAAAGCCTTTTGCGATAAACTGGCTGCACTAGAACAGCTTTCTTGGGGAAGGAAGCTTTGCTTTGTGGGGAGCCCCAGGAATTTTGGTGCATCAAGTGCCTGAAGAAATGATGGCAGTCATTCTGCCAGTCTGTGCTGCAAAGACACTTGACTCAGTGCACATCTAGCAACATCATCTATGCTGCCAAATCCTTTGTATTAAGTGCATGATGCAATGACCCTGTTCGGGGAACACGCTGCAGATCCCTCCTCCCCTCTGCTCACTGTGTCACTGAGGATTCAGGATTTTGCAAGGTTATCAGGACAGAGGTATTCGGGCCAAATTAAAGTTGTTCCAGCCTGGCAGGGCTACAAAAAAGGAAGGTCCCTCCTCCATCTGTTCCACTGTCAGGGTCAGCAGGTGGGGAAGGCACAGGGATGAGTTACTTGCCTCCATGATCTGATGTTAGTGGTTCACCTACTTGCTGAAATCCTGATAAGGATTTATTAGGTCATGGCTGTAGGGTGTTTTTGAAATACAGTAATTTTCTGAGCTCTTGTAGGGGGAAACAGCAGAGCCTCCAGTGCCAAGGACCCTCTTCTGGCTTGGCAAGTGATCTGCAGGGACAAAGCAGCAAAGCCCTCCGCTTCCCTGCCCTCCCCTGATGTATTTGGATCACACTGTCAGTTTACCAGGAGGCTCTCTCTGTGCCCTGGCAGTCGGGGTGGCTCAGGGAGGCTGTGGAGCTCGGCTGCAGCACTCTGCAGGCCTCTGCAGTGATGCAGTATCGGATCCAGGGATCCCTGACGGGAAAAATGAGTGGCATCTGGCTCCATTGCTTCAGAAGTGCTGAACAATTGCTTTATTAAACTATACTATATTACATTAATATATTATTTTAAAGAGATACTATACTATACTACTGACTTACTGTATCATACTTACTTACTAACTAACTAGAAAAACCTGTGACTCTCTGCTGAGTCCCAACACAGCTGGATCCAATTGGTCCATGAATCCAAACAACCATCACCAGAATCCAATCCAGCAATCCCTTCAGGTAAACAATCTCCATACCACATTCCACATGGGCACAAACACAGGCACAGCAAACGAGATAAGGATTGTTTTGATCCTTCTTTTCTCTCCTTCTCCCACAGCTCCTCTCAGGAGAAGTCCTGAGAGAGAGAGAATGATGTCTCTCTGTTCAGAGAATGTGAATGCCACAATCCAGGCATCAAACATCTGCCTGTCAGGGAAGATGGCATCAGCACAGCTGAGCTGCCTCTCCCCAGCACAGCGCTGAGGGCCACAGGCTCTCCATCTGTGGGCTGGCACAGCACTCGTGCCTCATCCGTGGGGAAGCTGCTGCACGCTGCCACAGCATAAATAAATGGAAATGTCTGGGCAGAAAGAATTTTTTCTTGTTTCATCTTTCAGAGGCTGAAAAATCTTTGAATCTTTCCTGATGGTTTTGTTTTGTTGCTGATACTGACCATTCAGGCAAGACCTGTTGTAGAAATGTGTATCAGAATTTCTGGAATATTCAGAACTCAATTTTAAAAAAATCTTTAAAGTCTTATTGTTTCTTTTCCCTTCCTTTTGATTTCACAGAAGGCAGCAGCTTTGCCAAAATTCTAGGTCACGAATTATAACATTTCGTGCTTTTCTCCTTTGAAAACGAGACCACTTTTTTTTTCCCTCACAAAAATCAGAGGCGATCAGTTTCAGTGTGATTAAAGATAAAAGCTGGGCTTTGGATACATTTTACCACACATTGATGTAGGTGTAGATAAAAACAGTCCATTCTTTCATGAATATTAATGAAAACATGTTTTGTGATTTTAGGCAACCATCAATTGTTATTAAAAATACCCTGACAGTTCTGAAGAAGAGAAAGAGGTGGGGGAAGGCTCTGCAAAAGGCTTTCCACATCCAATTAACACCGTTTTGTGTTTTGCTGTGAAATTACGCTGCACTGAGTGTGGAAGGTGCTTCCCTGACCTCCAGCTGCTCAGCGGGCTGGCAGGGAATGGTGTTCACCCATCCAAGCATGGCAGCGCCGACGCTGCTCCTTTTAAACTCTTTTAACCTCTGCTTACAATTCAAGTCACTTCCCGTCACCCTAAATTGCCTCGGACTCCGTAATTAGCTCAGTCACCTGCCAACTTCCATAGCACACGCTCATTCTTCCTCCCTTCGACAGCTGACAGCATCTCGGCTTTCAAACAGATTTCCCCTCCACCCCAGGGCTTTTTGTGCCGTGAGCCTGCCCTGAAAGGATGAAGATACAAATCACGTCGTGCCCAGAAGGATCCTTAAATGCCTTCTTTGATTTCCTTCAAGGAGCACAAACGAGCTGAGGAAGCGAACCAGCGCGTTTCTTGCCAGCGTTTTTTTGTTGTTGTTGATGTTTTTGAGCCCTCCTGGGTGTGGGGTGATGGAGCTGGTCCCTCCCTGGGGTGGGTGAGGAATCTCCAGCTCTCAGCCATCTCCTCCCAGCGTGGGTGCTGGATAAGGAGACTGCCAACCCCCAGGACAGAGTGGTTCCCAAGGTCTGGAGACATATGTTATGAAAGAAAATAACCTCTCTCTTACTGCTGGAACGTGTAGCAGTGTGCAAAGCCTGAAAAAACCAGTTTCTAGCAGCCTGGCTCCTTCTGCTTTCCCCCGCTGTTGTCAGCATCTGGGCAGCACATGGGACAGGCAGGAGAGAGACAGGGAGAGCTCAGCAAACCGCTGGGTCAGGGACAGAGCAGCCTGCAGCACGCTGGAGATAAAACCAAGAGCTGAGTCCACTGTCCACGACAAAAAATGGAAGGTAGGATTGCAAGAGGCATCGAGAAATAATATTTTATATACATAAAATTCAAATATAAAATTTAAATCAAGCAAATATTTCTAAATTTTATGTTGTAAGGAAGGAAATTTCTATTCCAGCTTGTGATGTCTGTCTCAAATCATCTTTCATTTGCCAAAGCTGCACTCCAACTCCTGCCTTCTCGTTAGTGCAGCATTGAGGCTGAAGTTTACATCTTTCTGAGCCAGAGGCTCCTGAAGTTTCAGACAGAAGCCAAACAGTTGTGCCCTGAGGGATTCCTTCACAGGAAATCTGATGTGCATAAAGTAGGCAGAGCGGCGCTGAAATCTCATTAGTGATGGTTGCTTGCTGCAGCTCTGACCTTGGCTTAATTCGTTCAAGCGATGCTGGAGTTAATTGGCGTTCTCAGTTTGGAGTGATTCCCTTTTACAAGGGCAGTTTAAGCCTAGATCTACTCTGCTGGCCAGGCCTATAACTCCCCTAGACAGAAAAAGCACTACCTGGCTGTACTGGTGCTCAAATGTACGGTGTCACACTCTGACAGCCACTGAGCTACTTCATGAGTGTCACCCTCCCACGTGGAGCCCGGGGCTGGAGGGACACCACGACCAAACACAGCAGCTGGGTTTTCCAGCAGATGTTGTCACGCAGCCTGAAGGCTCTTCATGCTCTGTCACCAGGCACAGGGACAGCCACCCCTCCCAGGACACTCCACCTGCTCTCCTGCTCCAGCAGACGCTCAGCCTGCACCTCCCCCTTGCCAGCTCTGGCTCATTTGGGAGGTGAATTCCTGGGACTGGCTGTGGCCCTCTGTGGTTGTCAGGGAAGCACACAGGGCCAGAGACACAGCACTCCTCATCCTCCTCATCTTCCTGGAGATGGGAACTAACTGTGCCCAGGATTCCATAAGTCCTTTCCTGGGCCACCTTCAAACTGCGCCGTGCTATTGTCACAGTCCTCAGTTACTGGTCAGCTTTGTCCCATCCTTCAAGTGCCATAATTTTCTATTTGCCTTCCAGAGGTTTTTCCAGAGCTCTGCTGGTATTTTTTCCTAGTATCTGTTTTCACATCCACCACCAGCTATTTTTTTCTCATCTCTTCTCATGTTTCATCAGAAACAGCAACTGGAAAGGTCATTCACTTCCAAAGCCTTCCCTCCAAGGATGGTCTGCAGAAGCAAAGGGCAGGCTGGTGTTCTTTCTCACCTCACAAACCTCTGTTGAGGGTGATCAGAAAAGAAAGGAGCTCACTGCTTTCACGGTCCTCCCAAAATGCTGGGGGAATTCCAGCAGGCTTCCAAATTCCAGAGCATCCTGGTCATCCTCAGGCTGAAAGATTAAAAAGGGATAGCCTTACACAGCTAGTATGGAATAAGATGGAAGCAGAGAAGGTTAATGTGACTAGAACTCCTCAATTGCTTAGGAGGGCTGAGAAATCCAACAGGTTAAAATAGCCATGGAGCCCTTCTCCTGCTTTTTGGCAGGGAAGACACTGATCAGCTGGATTCAGTACACTGCTGAATGTGTTAACCAAGGAGAAAATTGATATTAGCTCCAGAAAATAGCCAGTTGTGCCACGGCAGCTCAGGGCTGTGAAGGTGTAGGAACAAATGCAGAGAGCACAGAGAGAGCTGAGTCTCTGGACAGGGGTTTTGTGGAGATCAGGTGAGCAGATCCTGTGCCCTGTAGTCAGGAGGATGTTTTATTACCCACAGTGGGTTGTTTTCAGCATTGCTGAGCAGTTCCATTCCCTAGCACATGAAGACTGGGGTGGCCAAGGGCAGAAACAGACCTCAATAGCCCACCCTATTCTGGCAAAGTCACGTTTGTGGGGCAGGAGCTACAACAGGAGGTTTTGCCTTTTCCTCTCCCAGTGAAAATGGACTTTTTGTAATTCTGGTCTTTTCTGAAATGACAGTAGCAATTGCTCACCTCTGGGCAGACCATCAAAAACCCTTTAAGACTCCCATTAAGCTGCTGCAGTCATCAGGCAAGAGGAAAACATTTCTAAGGAAGAAGCACAACAGCTTTGACAGCAGCACGTCAGTCGCAAATCACATCAGAGACTCTGAGCAGAGAGCGAGGGAAGAGCAGAGCTAATGGGACAGGAAGGATAATGGGAATCTTGCACCAACTGGTCTCCTTAGTGTCATCTTTGTCACACAGCTGGAGAGAGCATATTTGGGAGCAACTGTAATTTATTTTTTGACCAATACAGGAGCTGCATATGAAAATATTCTTGCTGTTCTGGTCACTCCCTGCTGGCTTTGTTCGTTTGCCTGGCCTACAGCAGGCTCAGGGCACGCCAGGCTGCCACGTGCCAACCCCTGGGATGCTGCAGAGCAAGGGAGAGGGGAAGGGATTCCTGCTGGGTGATACAGTACCTGCAAAGGGAAAGGAATATAATATCAGAAATCCCACATTTGTCTGGACTAATTTTTGGCTGCTAGGCTGCTGCTGTTGCCTCTGTCCGCTCCTTGATTTTTCCAGTTTTCGCTGCTTACACAACATGCTGATCTCTTTACAAAGTGCTGGATCTGGGAAACAGAGCAGTTTGGGCTGGACTGAGGGATTTCTCAGTTGGCTGCAAACAAAAATGAAGTGTTTAGAGAGGAGTGAAGCCCCAGTGAGGTGTGACTGAGCATCAGTCTCTGCCTTTGCCTCTTGACTTCTGTGACCTCCATACATCCATTATGGAACTGCTCCTCATGTCCATTTTAAGTGGGGTAATATTCCCTTCTCTCTCCTTTGGAAGGGTAATGTGTATAAAAAGCACTTTTAGACACTTCTGTCTAGCTATTTATGTAAATGCACTTGTAGAGCAACGTTGAAGAGTTAAAAGATATATGTAAGAAATAGCAATCTTTTAAAATCATGTTAAGATTTCTCATCCGAAGGGGATTATGAAATCATCACTTCCAGAAAGGGAGCAAAGCACTTTAGGTTGAATACCCAAAGAGTGTTTGTGCCCCTCTGTTCTGTGTCTGAACCTGTCCCTGTTCCCCTCCCCACCTTCTGTCTGTCCAGGCCTGCCCTCTCAGCACAGTGTAATTAAGCAGCTTCTTATGGTGTGGCGAGAAGAGCCCCACTTCTATCTTCCTGTCACCTCCTAAGCTGATATTTTATCTCTGAGATCTTCCCATTTCACAACCTGGTTTCTTCAAGGTGTGCACAGCAGAGACACAAGGGCTTGTTGTCTTCATCTCTGGGCATGTCACTGCTCACTGCACTGGACACTGGCCAGCCTTTGTCTGCTGGATTTAGCAGTCCCCTGCAGTGAGGGATTAGCTGAGTGTCCTGAAATTTAATGCTCTCTAAATTTCTGCTTTTAGCCAAGGAAGTGAAAAGTTTTCCTGAACAAAATCATGTTTTGTTTGTGCTCTTCTATCTCCCTGCTCCCTGTTCTGATTTCCACACCTTCACTTCTGCCCCTAAAGGCGAGCTGAAAATTTCCAGTTTTCACACCTCTTTAGGACTATTCACTAACTTCAAAGTCCTTACTGGATTTTCTTGAGTACATAGTTATTGAGAAATATGTGCTTGCCACATATAGTCATATTTTCTTCATATCTCTCAGACAAAGGAGACTCCTCAACTTTACATTTCTACTCATTCCCTCTACCCTTCCCTTGATGAAGCTCCTGCTTTATGATCCCTGGAGGGACTTTTCTCAAAGACAACAATGCTTTTATTTGTTACAGGATTCATCACCTTCACCTGTGGTCCTGCTGACACTCTGAGACGTTCCTAAGCTCTGGCACACCTTTGGTGGGATGTGATGGACTTGAAAGGAGCCTGTGGTGATGGCCTGTGCTTGCTTGGGGGCAGACAAGGGTTACAACATCTCCCTGCAGCTGCTTTGGAGGAATTGGAGATGGTGATTTTATGAATTGGGGCAGGGGTAATGAGGAGGGCACAGATGGCTTGGAAGCACTAGGTTTTGGCCTTCAGGGGTAAAAACAGGAGAAGGGAAAGAGGGTGAGACAGCAGAGGCAAGAGGATGATGCTGCTTGCAAGCACACCTCTCACAGAGATGGGAATCGCACCTCTGCTGCCAAACTTCCAGCATTAAGTAGGTGATTCCTGAACTTTGGTACGATTCTGCAACTTGGCAGCTCCCCTGATTCAGGCTCTTGGCTGCAGCTCTCTGCATCCATGGCAGAAGCCAGGAGAGGCAGGACTTCCCTGATAAGGATCCAGGAGGGGAGCCTCAGGCACAAAGAAACCCTGCTCAGATGAATGAAATGCAGGCACTTTCACTAAGTGGTAGGTCTGGGGCTACTGCTCCAGGCAGAAAGCAGGCAGCTGTTGGTGAGCCAGACTGCAAAGCAGCAGTAAAAATGAAGGAAAACAGAGCTTTTGTTCCCAGCCTGAGCAGCCCTGCTCTGGGAGGGCTGCCAAGAGCCTGCACGCTCCTTTCCTCTCTCCCTCTCAACCTCGCATTTACAGGCAAGTGCTGAAGAAAAACCCACAGGTGGGCAGGGGTCTGAAGTGACATATTAATAATTTCTCTCTCCCTTCTAGGATGTTTGAGAAGCAGATTTCAGGTCTTGGTGAAGAAATCCAGGAGAGGTGGCTGTACCTGGAGACAAAGGGTGTAACAAGAGATGTGTGGCAGAAGCACTTGGGCAAGAAAAACGTTAATATTTATGTAGGATCTAACTATGGGATTGATAGCCCTCTGTGCACAAAGCAGCAGCTGTAAGAATACCATCATTTTCCAGAGTTCCTCTTGCTAATAGGAAGATGTCATCCTTTCTATTTCTTTTTTCTTGTTTAGTCACATGCTGGAGGGTTTTTCCTTCTGCCTTTACAGGGCTTACCTTGCTTTCTGTGGCATTTGTGTCCAAACAGAGAACAAACATATTTTAATTAATGCATGCTCCAAATGGCTTAAAAAAATGTTGTGTGGGGTTTTTTTTATTACCTGTTTGACTGAAGCTGCTGCTCTCAGAAAATGTGCAGTGACTTCCTATTGTGTGTACCAGATGTTTATTCTAAATTAATTTATTGGATTTTTTTATGTTGTTCCTCACCTATTGAAAAGATGAAGCATGGAGATTACTTGAAACTCAAATTCTTTCCACAACAGCTATAAAGGAAAGGTATTCCTACATTAAACATATTTTCTCCAAAATCTGTTCTTTAAAGTGACATAAAAATCTCCCTTTCCTCTCCACTTTACCCTTTCCAGTACTTATTTCCTGCTTGTTTCAGTAGCTTTTTTCAGCTATACTTAAATCAATGTGGTTCCTGCATGTCACATTCACTTCCATGCTGGGCAGATTTATATCTGAACACTGATTTGAGGGTACAATCTCCATGAAATTAAAAAACCCCACAATCTGAAGGGCAGATTCTGCTGCACTCTGGGGAAAGGCAGGGCTGACACTGGTGCCAGTGCAGGTTCAGCACAGGGTGCTGGTGCTGGGGAAGGTGCTGCCCAGGCTAACTTTAGCCCAGACACTCTAATCCCCCACGCTAAATGAGGTTTGTGCTGAGAGCTGCCCTCGCCAAGATCCCGTCTTTGCACCGGGTCTGCGCTGAGATTAGGCTCGGGATCAGCAGCTGCCCTGTGGGAGGGTACCTCAAACACTCCTGCACTCCCAGAGTCAGCCAAGGCAGGGGGTACAACAAAGTCACCTTTTGGTACTCGTGGCATTTCCCAAGTCTTGATGTCAGCCAAGAGGCAGAGCCTTTGGATCGCAGCTTCCCCAACACCTCAGAGCAGTTCAATGCAGAGCTGCAGCTCCTGCCTCTCTCTGCTCTCCCCACATCCCAGCCCAGGGCTGCACAGCCCATCCATGCCCTGATCCAGGGCCTGGCCTTCCCTCTGAGCCCCACCACATCAAACCCAACCCTGGCATGCTGCATTAATTCTGCTGCAAGACATGGCACTGTGAGCCATCCTAAAATAAAAAAGGAGAAAAACGAAGGGAAAAGGCAGAAAAGACTGGTGTGGGAGCAGGGATGAGCAGCTAGAACTGGGTGGTTGGGATGGGTTTCCCCCTCAGCAGCAGAGCCCAGCTCAAAGTATTTATAAAGCCACAACCTTTGCTTCCTCAGTGTCTTGCAGAAGCCCATTTTGCACTTGCAGCTTGTATATGCCAAGCTCCCTGCTCCAGTATTCCCGACTGAGCTGTGCCCAGATTTACATCTAAAGGCCAGAACAAGCTTGTTAGAGATATTCACAGGAGTTTGGAAAAGGCAAAGACTTGTAAGAGTTTCTTAAAAGTCCTCAGAATTAGCAGTAAGGTTTACTGTAGGTTGACTGAGGATTAAATTTTTAGTGCATTATTCATCTCCAGGAGTGGAATTTTGCCTTTCTCTAAGTTTCATGGAGCCCTCTGGGTAAAGCTGCCTTCTCATAACATTTTTTTCGTTAGAACCTCCAATGCTTACTGAAAAATGTCTTTTAATTTTGCCTTTTCCTCAGCAAAGACTTCCAAGTTTGCTAAAATATTGAACTATGATTTTAATGTCCTAAAGGGACACTGGTATCTCCAATACCCCACTGCTTTTATGACTGAAGTTCAAAGCTCAACACATCCTAAATATGCTGTCAGAGGAGGTGGAGCATCCTGCCTGTTCAGCTGCATCCTGCTCCTGGGAAATTTTATTTTGCTGCACCATTTTAATTATCCCCATTGCAGCTACAACAAGCAGGAACAACAGAGAGCTAGTGAATAAAAATCAAATTAAGGAGTGGAATTTTCTGTGAGAAAATATTTGGATGCCTTCACTGAGTATTGTGGATTTCCATGATAGACACAGACAGAAATGATGCTTCAGTGTTTCACTGAGTTTTTACTCCTTGTCTTCTCACTCTAGTTTAATAGGTGTGGAATTTTTTAAGGAAGTGGACAGTGGTTAAGTGGAACTACACTGAAAACAAATACCAGCTCAAGGCTGAGAATGGGATTAATGCATAAAGCACTGCTGCAACTGCTTCTGGAATTCTTGCTGGTCCCAAATGTACAAATTATTTAATTCTACGGGAAGAAAAAAAAAGCCAAAAAACCCACAACTCAAAATGAGCAGTGTCACAAGAAGTACGAAAACAATAAAATTACACATGCACACTGTGAAATCATCTAAAGTAGAGTTAATGTGATCCTTATATACTTTCTGATTTTCTACTTGCTCTCTTTTTTCCATAAGCAGATAAAGAAAAAGCAAAACATGCCCAAAGAAAGGAAATTCTAAACTGCTGCAGTCTTTTCTTCTCAAAAGGCCTTGTTAGCCTAAGAGCTCATAGTTCTAACAGTGTCTTAAAAAAAATTAAAAATTGACGAATCTGAATGTTTGCAACCACCATATTCAGAGGTGGTTCATTCATATTCACCAACTTTGATATCAAATTCACCATATTTGATACCCAAAACACCCTTTTTGGTATCATGCACAGACCTGGCTGCATAGAGACACTCCCAGCTGATACAGAGCTGCTAAAAACCCACAATGCCAGAAGGCAGAGATGAAGTTTTCAGTATTCCATGAGAATCCTCCAGGTTTCCATGACACTGGAAGCCTCCAACTGTATTTCTGGATAAAGCCTTTTTCTGAGACAGGTACTTCAGTTTGCAGTAGAAAGGGACATGGGTCAGTTGTACACTCCAGAATGATCCCAAGCTCAATTCTCAAATGCAGCTGAAAAAGCAGATCCTGTCCTCTGAGAAGGAAACCTAGACAAGAAGTTTGGCTTCATTTCTCCACAGATTTCTCTCACTACTTCTCCTCTTCTGCTCATTGTCGTAAAACTCAGGGTTTCTTTCTGAGCTTGTTCTATCTTCTTACCACTGCTGTTCTTGGTAAGCAGGATAGACTTTAAAACAGCACCTCCATTCTTTAGCACCAACTTTTCTTCACTCCACAAAAGGCAAGTTTATGCCTTCTGACTAATCCCAGAAATCCCTTACAGTGCAATACGGTGAGAGAAATCCAATTCTGCCAGCATTACTTGGTGTAGATGTAACCAGAAGAGAGAACAGTGAAAAGAAACCCTGAATTACCTCAATCCTTTTCTGCTTTAAGATAAGCCTCAGCTTGTCAAGCATAATGCCAATACTATAGTTTTTGTAAGCACCCAGAGTTAACAGATGTTGTAAAAAATATGCCTTTAATTTCTGTAAATTGCTCTGACAAGTAATAAATAAGAATATTTTTAAAACTTCTACTTGCCTTTTTGTAAATAAAATATTTGCCCCATAACTAGAAAATCTATTATCAAGACAGCTTGAGATGCTTAAGGATTATTTTTACCCACCAATTACAGAAGTACTGCATGTCAAACAAGGTCTTAACTATGTGTCCTCATCATCTTTAAATTGCACTGTCAGATAATCCAACATCACAGACATCAATTATGCATGTATTTAGTTTCAAACTCCTTTGTGTAGATTGCAGTATCTTCCACACCAGTTCATTCTGAAATAATACCAATTAACTCAGTAGAATCCCATAAATTATGAAGGCTACAGGATTAGAATTTGCTATCTTTAAAGTCTGCTTTTCCTGCTATCTGCTCAACACATTCATTTCACTGAACCTGCAAGAATCATAAACAGACAACATGCAACCAGAGTGTGACTTGCTGTCTACCAGTTCCTTAGTGTAGGGAAACTCCAGGAGTTTCTTGGGGTTATTAGCTTATGTGAATAAAGAAAGTAGCTCTTGACTTTTTGTTTTTTTCCTACGTATTTAGAGCTTTTCCCAAGAAATGGCAGCAAATCCCCCCTACCCTTGCATGGGGCAGGAGCAACCGTTGGACTCATTACAACTCTACTAATTGAAACCTGCAGCTAAACTGACACTGAAGAACTTTCACAGAGGAGGCTACTGAGTTGTGCCTACATCAATGCCCACAGTAAAGGAGATTGAATAATCATTCATGGATTACAGTTTGGGTTCTCTGCACCCACAGAAGAAATGCCTCCTCAGCAACAACTCTATATTCCTAAACTGTAGTAAACTGGCACTTCAGCAGCAGATGCTAATAAAAATATACATAAAAATCCTTTCAATCATTTATTCTAGTTGATTTAAAACCTCATGTGTCTTCTGCCAAGTGTAAAAGCATTTTCGAGTCATACAAACTAAATATATAGCTCGTGGTGCAATAAAATGAAATCAGCACATAGGAGGGATTATCCATTTTTATTTTCTTTAGAAATGGATCAATGAAATCACTGTGCTCCAGGAACACGCTTAAAAAAAAATTACACCAGGTAGCATTCCCCTTAACAAATTTTCACATTGCTTATAATTATGCAGNTTTCTACATCTAGCTAAAAATATTCTTGTCAAAATAGAAAAAGATTTTCCTACAAAAATTTTCGGGGAAGTCATGACACTTCTTCTAAATTGCTTTGCAGACAACTAAGTACGATGATCAGTCTTCCAAAACCTCCCTTTCCAAGCTTTCAGCCGGATTTTCATGTTCCTAAAAATAGTCCAACATTGCCACCATGTGGTCAGGGACGGGCGCGTTCCCCGGGACAGCTGCGCAGGACGGCTCAGAAAAAACCAGGGACAAATACCTCGGCAATGAGTAACCACGCTGCAAGTGAAAAAGGAAACTGGATCCTGAGAACTGAGTCCTTATGCCGGGAAACCAACTCTAAGTATGGACCAGGGTAAGAAAAATAATTTAAGATATTTTGTGATTAATTCTTCAGCGTTGTGACGCTCCCCTCGCTAAAGGCACAATCCATTCCTGCTCAGTTTTTTTCTCAGTACAGCATGTATTTGCCAACAAGGAAAATCTAAGTGTATGCAAAATGCCTAAGACCATTCATTTCTTCAAACATAATCATACTTGAAAATTTCAAAATCTTCTTCCTGGAGTTCAGGAAGCTGTGGAAATTGATTGAAGAGATGATCTTTCACATAGGCTTCTTCATTGCCGCCTTCCTCACGCTGAAGAGATATGCTTCATAAATAATGTTCAAGAAGTTGTCATCATTCTGAAAAACAAAACAGGTAATTGTTAGCAGGATAACTGGAGTAAAGAGATTAGAAGGTTATTCCATTTTATGGACCAGACACTTCAGCCTTACTCTTTTTTAAAAAAGGGAACACTAGCAAAGCCCTTTGCTTCACCGAAGATCTGATTTCCCATGGCTGCACCTCAGTAAGGAGCAGTGAGTACACAGAAAGAAGATTTTCTGAACTCACAGTGCATTTAAACATTTAAATATTTAAATAAAATTCCATTTTATGGACCAGACACTTCAGCCTTACTCTTTTTTAAAAAAGGGAACAATAGCAAAGCCCTTTCCTTACTGAAGATCTGTTTAATTTCCCATGGCTGCACCTCAGTAAGGAGCAGTGAGTACACAGAAAGAAGATTTTCTAAACTCACAGTGCATTTAAATTGAGTCCAGTATTGTTGCATAATAACTCAGTGACAATACTGAAATTACAACCCTGCTATTTCTCTTCTTTGCCCTCATTTATCTAGGGACTTCCTTAAGTTGTGTCCTCTATCAGGTCAGGTATAATTCCAAGCATGTCTGAAAGAATAATGAAACACTCTGGATTGTGATCCTACACCAAAAATCCTACCTGGGAAAATCCTTGCATCTTGTTTAGCTCTTTTAGGCCTAATGCTCCCTAAGGGATGCTGCTCCTTTTGCTCTGATGCTTAACTTTTTCCTTCTGAAGAACATTTTGCAAGAATGAGTCAGCCCACATTAAGAAAGAATGTTATAAGTAGCTCACATAAACATATGAGGATAATTACAATCAAGATAATATTTAAGGAAAATTAGGTGCATCCAAGATTGTAGTTTTATATAATGGAAAATGACAGCTAACAAATTGGCAGTTGAATAATTTCAAGGTAACTCAGTTAATCCTAACTACCACCAA
This sequence comes from Ploceus nigricollis, assembly GCA_013399945.1. Lineage (NCBI taxonomy): Eukaryota > Metazoa > Chordata > Aves > Passeriformes > Ploceidae > Ploceus > Ploceus nigricollis. The sequence goes on along the minus strand of VXBC01010289.1, from coordinate 1,012,817 downwards.
GAATAGCAGGGTTAAATATGTATTTTACAAGTACAAAGTTACAGAGGGTAAACCCCACTCTTCCTTGACTAGTTTTTCCTCTTTACCTTCATGTATGGTTTTAATAGTATCCAGACACTCAAAGTATGTAAAGGCAAGATAATGTGATATTTTTTTAATCCCAGAATAAAAGTACAGGGAAAAATGGGAAAGCCCTCCAGCTTGTTAAAGATACTATTTCTTTTCTGAATTTGTAACTTAAGTAACATTTTAAGTAACTTACAATAATGACTTTTAATTTTATTCCAAAGCCACATAGGCACATAGTTTTGACCTACAAACTGGATGTGTTTCTCTGCCCCTTGTGTTCTGCAGCCAGGTTTTTAGTTATGTAATCTCTCCTCAACTTCTACTCTTCAGATATTACTCACACAGCAAGTTAAAGAAAAAAAAATCATAATTATGCATCATGGCAAAGCAGTAAACAATCATCTCATACATAACATTGTTAATGCTTTGTCATAATTAAACCTGAAAAACTGCAGCAAAAGGAATTTTATTTAATGTAATTCTCTATTTCAAATGCTAAACTGAATGAACATACATTCATGTTATCTAGCCCATATTTTAAAGTTGCTTATACTCATCCTGCAATTTTAATGTCCCATCTGAATTCCTTTTACTGCTTGCACACATCTCTGAAATATTTGGCAGCTAGGATAATCACCCATTATTTATCCTTGGCTAAAAATATAATAGATGTCTCTCTGGCTCAGAGGCTGACCTTACAAAGCTTTCAGTCATCTTTGTTCTTTTCCACCACATTTATTACCTTTCCTGAACCCCAAATCAGATGCATTAATCAAAATGCAGTTGAGCCAGCAGTGTGCAAGGAAGGAGAGCATATTGCATCACCTTGGCACAAGCAGCCCAACTTCCAACATACATTTAATTATTCATTTTACCTTTAGACGGATACAGCAATTACAGGGTGCTTGTATCAAAACGGGCAGCAGGATTTTAAGCCAAGTGGGAGAACTCCTGGCACTGTACCTGGATGAGGTGTAGGAGTGTTTCCTGCAGCTGCATCTTGGTGATGGAGGTGCTGCTGGCCACGGCTGGCTCGGGGGCTGGCAGGGGCAGGAGCAGGCTGGCCGAGCTGGCATCGGGCTCGGGGTTTGCTGCTGCTGCAGCTTTGGGTGGAGCAGGCGTGGGCTGGGTGAACACCATGGGGGACATCAGCAGGGTGGGGCTCACCGTGGCAGGAATGCGCTGAGGGGAGATCACCTGTCCAGATAAAACCACAGGCATCGGTTAAAGCTGGCTGCTTCATTCTGTGGGAATGGAGATGCTGAGAACTGCAGAGAGATTGGCAGCGGGCACAGATTGCTGGAGAGCAATACTGCCATGTAAAACTCCTGCTCAACACCACCTCTAGGGTCTACTTCCAGATTCAAAGGTCTTCCATCCACTTTGAGATTGCAGACATGGAGTCAAGTGTGATAAATCTATCTGATAGGCAAATGATCTTAGGACAACAGGATTTTATTACAGGAATCAGACTACTATTAAATATGAGCACTTAGAGAATGCAGCCGTAAAGTCTTCCATGCAGGGACAGCAAGCCAGGAAGTTTAATCTTTGAGAACATGAGACATGCAAATATCACTGTTAAAGATTAACCCCTGTACCTAATACTAGAAAGTATTTTCCAATTATAACTCTCAAATTACTTTATAAATATATATATATGTGTGTATTTTACTTTCTCATTTTACTTAAGGAGAGAGAAAACAAAACCATAGATGGAGTGATTTAGCTAAAGATCCATTGTGAGCTCATGGCACTGTCAGAAACAGAACAGACACGCAACCAACACAGCACTGACAAAAGCAAAGAGGCCCTCAGGGAGAACCTTGCTGCTGCAGCAGTTCCCTCAGCATCCTAACCACACCAACCTGCACATCTGCCAAATAATTTTCACCTTCAAATTTTGCAGTGAATCTTGGAACTGTAAAACATGCAGGATTAGCAAATACTATCAGATATAATATTAGCAAATACTATCATATGTAATATACAACATAACAGAAAGTTAATTCACTCAGCTTTCAGACATCAGATCTCTCTCCAGGTAATTCCAGTAATAAATCTTATCCTAATCAACCATCTTCTTGCTATTCAAGTATCCAATATTTTTAGAGGAATTGATACAAGCTCACCAAAGCTCCTCCCTTTTGGACTGGAGCATGATTTATTGCTACCATATTAAGGTGAAAGGCTACTGAATCACTTCACTCTGTGTCCTGGATTACATTTCAATTTTGAAGAAAAGTTAAGAGAACTGAGGTTGATCTCCTAGGTATGCAAAACCACACAGATTAGCATTAAAGAACAGTCACATTTTTGTAGCTTGTCTTTCTCCTAGTTTTCAGTGTTCTACCTAAGACATTTCTGAACAACATCTGTGAGACCACAATACAAAGAGAAATAGAAACAAAGAGGACTGAGATTTTATGCTGTTTTATGGAAAATTGAAGGAAACAGAAAGACTAGGGGTCAGGAAAGAAAGCATGCAATATACACCTAATGCAGAAGTCTTGCTTTTTTTCCCCCCAGTATCTACCCAGTTAGGTAAATATTGTGTCTGTTTCTCAAACACAGAGTACTACAAAACTCTAGACTACAGCTTTCTTCCAACCCCACAGTATGTAATCAAAACAGCAATGACCAGGTCTGTGTTCCAAGCCTCTGACTGAGCAGAGGTATTACAAACTGACTGAAGTTTGTACACCTATGCTTGAAAAACAACATTCATTTTAGAAGAAAACCAGTGTGAATCCAAAGTGGCATCCCTCTGTAGAGGGAGACCTTCAGACTCTGCACAGATCTTGTCCTGCCTGTGGATCACCAGCTACCCCCAGATACTCATCCCAATGCTTCTGCTCTACTCATCCATGCTGCTGCAGCAACTTCGCTTTAATTTACCTCCAGCAAAACTGGCAGGGCTTGCTTAAACAAGATGATTCTTCCTAATGTGATTTCAAGAATGCATATCCAAAACTGCTCTACAAGGGCAGAAACCTCCTGCAAAGGGAAGGTTGGGAGCAGCTGGAGGAGATACAGTGTCCCACTAACACAGCTTAATCTACAGCAGACTCTGTCAGCCCCAGATAACACGGCCTTCGAAGTCAAAAGACATTTTTCTCATTTGCCCAAGGCAAACAAACAAAACCTGAGACAAACTGTGCCCTTAATAATACACAGCTCCTCCTGACAAGCACATGTTGTGGTTTAAAAGACAAATGAAGATTGCTTTGTCTTCTCTGGATAGAAAGCTCTGTTAGGTAGGACATGCCAAGCATATGGAAACTATATGGAATGAGCAATATTGCCATCTGCTGGTGACACAGCCAACATCTACAGGGTCATGCACAACTTCAAATACTGTGTCAGAAGAAGAATAGAAAGTATATGTGTCTTTTTTCTGTGCATAGCATTTATGTCTGTCCTCAATGTTAGAATGTATTTTTTGCTGACAGCTCAAGCTCAAAGCTTCTGCCATTGAACAAACCTTTACATAAAAACACATGGATTGTTTGGGGTTTGTTTTAAAAAGAAAGCAAAATTTTCGTTTGAGATTCAGCTCAGATCACCTTGAGTCACTGGGACAACTGACACCCACCAGAAAACAGGATGCTGATCTTGGCATTACCAGTGCAATTCCTGTAACACCACACTTTTGCAGAAGGCACTGTAGGGACACTAACAGCCTTTGGACCAATCTTTTAGCTTTGAGGAACTTCTCACCAGTCATAACAGCCCTTCCAAAATTCTGTTGATCAACTTCTTACCCACAGAAACTGAGCTGCTTCTTCATCCATTATCTCCAGCTGTCAGGTCAACACTTAAATCTCTGAGTCACTAATAACAGAGTAGGAGTCTGCCATCAGCTGTGCAGCAATGAAGTAAGAACAAGAAAAATGTGCAGAATAACTGGTGCAGTATCTGACATCCTTTCCCCGAAGCCCGAACGCTCACTAAGATATCAGATAGGTGCTCAGTGTGGCTGTTGGCAGCTGGATGACACCACAGCTGGCAAATTCAGATAGCACCACAAACCAAGGAGTGCACTGGCTCTCCTGCAATGCAAACTGGCACCTTCTGTTGCTTCCTGTTGAACAGAATCCCAGGTGGATCAAGTGCTCCTCTGGAACATCAGCACCCAGTGTGAGCTGTGGGCCTAAACAGTTTTCAGAGGCATTGCTTAAAACTGAGAACATAATTCTAAGAATGGTTCAGGAATTTTAAAGGCAGTTAATTAAAATAAAGCTGGCTACAATGCTAACATTGCTTTGTCTTTCAAGTTTAATTTAGAATATTTTAATTGATGTTTAGCTACAGAAGCTGAAATTACTTTTTGAAACAAGTTTAATGCACCTATTTGCATTATACAATTGCTGAAACTGCAGTCAGGACAACAGAGAAGCAGTGCTGTGATGCTCACACCACAGACACTGGGGTTTCATGCACATACTCAGAAAATGTAACATTATGTACAAAATACATTCTTGATGGAAAAATGCTCCAAGAAATGTGAAAAATGAGCTGCAAGATATGCGGTCTTCTGAAGAAATGATAAATTTGTGTCTGGGTCATTGTAAGCACTTTTAAAACCATAATTCTGATTAGCATAAACACTTAAGCATGCATGTCTCTATAATCAGGATAACACATGCCTAACACTAAACATATCCCTAAGAGCCCACTGTAGATTAATGCTTTTTTATTGTCTCTTAAGTACACGTTACTCACTGTCTGCATAAGGAATATTTCACAAAACAAGGCTGGCACCAGACCAGGCTGAATGCTTCCAAGTATTATTCTTCAGCTTTTGCTTTTTTTCTTTTTTTCTTTTTTTTTTTCCCCATTTTTTTGGTAACTGGTCTCTTCCTTTTCATGTGGGAGATCACAGTTCTTGTACCATATGGAGATGCAGCAGAAGCCAATTTAAACTTGGACTTGTAATGTGTCAGTTGTGGAAAGGACTATTGCTTACATTTTCTTAGTGCTGCTGATGGATTTAGGGTGTTCCTTTAATCTGATTTTTCCAACAACAGACAACTGCTCAGATATCTCTCTATTCCTGTCAGACTTTTGCTTTTCCTGTATGCTGAAGCATAGTAGGAGAGGCAATACCAAAAGACAAATAATTACAGAGAACAAACCTTTTGCTGCACTTGTTGTCAGAATCTGCTTTGATCAATTTTGCATGAGCATGTGCAGATGTATTTGTGCCAATTCAATTTCACTCAAATATCTACTCTGCAGGCATGGCAGCACTGAAGCCTCTGGTCTACTGCAAGGATAATATTATAAAAAGATTAATGTTGGTTTTAAAAGCTGGTTTTTATCTTCCAGGTTGTTTTTCAAAAGCAGGCATGTTTTGTGTGGCTAATTCATGGTAACAGAGTCCTTCCTTCATTTTTAGCCTCCCTGCTTTTGCTTTTGTGGCAATCTGCTGCACGTGAAAGAGGCCATTCCTCCCAGACTGCAGAGCTTTAGGTGTCCTAAGCAATAATTAGTGACACTTTCGTTATCATTTTTAGTCTGTGCATTAAATCTCCAAATTTAATGCATCTAATATTGTGTTGATAGCAGCTGAGGCAGCATGTGAAGCCACTCCTCGACAGCCTCAGCCTCCTTGTTCTGCTCACAGCCGTGCAAAGGAAGACTGAGAATCTCCATTGCTGCCTTTTTTTCTTTTTAAGGCAAACTTGCAGCAATAATCACAGTGAATGAGCCTTGTTCCAGAGAAGACTTTTCTCACAAGCTGCTGTTCTATCCATACTCAAGCAGTCAAACTGTTGCAATTGCATTAGACCAGACCTCAGGAATTGCCTTCCCATATTGCAACTAACACTGGCACCACTGTCTTTTCCATATATACAAAATTAAAGTCATTTGCCACAGTGGCATCTGTAAGGATTTTTCATCTGAAAAATGTATCAGCATATTTCCTTTTTTTTTATTCATGCATACTGAGTTACAATGTAGAGCCTGGACTTGCCTCATTTCACTTTTACCTTCATTATGCCCTCCCTCATGCTATCAGTACATGTAGCAGTGAATCACACAATTTCTTACATTTAAAGCAGGCAAGTTCCATTCCCAGTGAAAACAAATCAATTTGTTTGACTTTGGATCCTCCTTTTATTCTTTAGCTCTCCACCGGAAAGTCAAAGTTACCATCTGTAAGCAACTGATTCTGAATAATTCCAATGACTAATCCCCAAAAACTCTTCCATACAAATTCAAATCCTACTGCATTAATTAAAGGAACAAAAAAAAATGATGGCTATTTGCTGTATCAAATTAATATTCCTCCTACCTCTCTCATGGAATTAGAAAACTTGACCTGTCACAAACTTAGTGACAGATGTGACTCTTTTATTATTAAATTACTCTTTCAGCCTCTTCATGTATAGAAGAACTTTCTAGCATATTGAAATATCCTGTAGTCTTTCAGGTTTTGACAGAATTAGAAAAACAGAATAAAGGAGAAAAACAGAATAAAACAGAAATACAAGAATGGAATAGTCACAATAGAAAAGCAGCTTTTCAACTTTACAGTGGAATACTTGGGATCAGTAACTTCTAGACTCCTATACAGGTCAGACTCCAGTACCCCACAGCCTATCCCCAAAAAAGGAAGCTGAGAAGGGCTTAGATACATTCCCAGACAGGACATGTAAAGACATTCTAGTGTAGAAAATCCTACAGAAAATGAAGTTGTTAAAGACAGTAGTTGTTTTGGATGGGACATTTGGTAATTGCATATGTTGCTTTTCTGAAGAACATAAAAATGTACTCATCAGAGAGATACAGTCTCTTAACATCTGAATTTTTTAAGACAGCAATTTAACTTCTAGGATCAAAATAAACAGAATTTTTTGATGTCTTTCAGGCACAAGACCTTTTTTCAAAATGATACACAGCAAATTAAAGAAAAATAGCTTATGAATATCTAGAAGTAGCAGGTGTGGTACAAGATAACTAACTGACCAATATAGAAGTACTTCTAAAAGCTGCTGTTAGAAAACAAGGGCCCTTTTAAGTATCTTTAGCAACTGGCATTCAAAAGAATGCACATCTACACAGAGAAAGCTATGACAAATTTTGCAGCAAATAATTATTAAACCCAAAATATTACACTCAGTAGCAAGCAACAAGCCCAAGTATGGCAAGTGAAAACTAGGTGACTTTTCAAAGGGGCCCTGGGATAACCCAGCACTGCAGTATTTCTGGTCATTGTTGATGTAAGAGATGTGGCCTTCAGGATTTGCAATATCACATCTTGGTAAATCAGAACTTACTCAAGGCTGGGAAAATATCACCTGCAAAATGAATCATGTGCAATATGCAGCAGGACAATGAAGCCAAGACTAAGCTCAGAAAACATCAAGTTTAAAAGACTGCTGGATTTGTATTTATTTATGATGAAGAAGTTCCCCATTTACCTGGAAGAGAGTGCTCTGTTTTTCTGTGCCTGGAGCCTTTTCTATCCAGGAATCCAGTGGTTTCAGGGTATTGGTGTTCTGGGTAACAACTGGGAACTTAGCTGCCAATGTTGGTCTGCTGGATACATGGAGCTGCTGTTCTTGTTGCACTATTTGGAGCTTTTTCAATAATTCTTGAGGCGAAATCACCCCAGAATTGGCTGCTTGATTGCCAGAGAGAGGAAGTGGCTGTCTGGGAAGTTTGGATTGCTCTTTACCAAGTGTCTGAGCCTCTAAAGTCTGGCCTGGTAGGGACCCATTGAAATACACCAGAGGGGGCTGGCTCATGTTATTTACTGGCGCTGCTGGTGCTCCAACAGGAGCAGGAGTCCTGCTGAACACGGAAGCTGTCGAGTTCACAGGTCCTGTGGCACTGGGCTCCATTTTAGCCACCGACCCTGACTGACTTTGCAACTTCTGCAGCAGGCTCTGAGTGCCAGCAGTGTCCTGAGCTCCGTGAGACGTGGCAATGCCGTGGGAAGTCACAGGCTGGAAGAGGCCTGTGAAAGTCTCCCCCACGGGGGGGATGCTGCCATTTTCACAGAGGCGGCTCTCGGGGAACTCGGCGAGCGGGTGGAGCTCTGTGCCCCGCACCATGAGCTTCTGGATGGCGGGGCACAGCTGCTTCTCTGCACAGGGGGAGTGCCTGCTGGGCTCCTCGTAGGACAGCGAGCGAACCACACCCTGCCTGACAGGGAGGTTCTCCTGGTGCTCCTTCGTGAGGGCTTCTGAGCCATCTGCCTTGTCCTGTTTGCCAAACAGTGCTGTCAAAGACAAGTGCTGCGGTTCAGGATCCACGTTCTGTGAGGGGACAAAGGAAAAGAGTAAACACAGCTCCCTCGTGCAGAAGTTACATTAAGTGGTGACAATATTTAGCCAGCAGAATTCAATGAAAAGCTGAGAAAACTGTTATGCTCTTTTTTCCCCAAGAGGATTTTTTAATAGTTTTGTCACATAGGAAGGGCAAGAAGACTGTTGTCAAGCTGCTAATGTGGGAGAAAATCAGCAAATCTGAGACATAGCAGTGGCTTTGCTTTAAATAACATGAAAGAGCATCTTCTTTTACAGCCATCAGTACAATATTAGTAAAAGAGAAATCTGCCTGTGTATGAAATAGAGCCACTTCTTGTGCATCTGCTGGTCACAGCTGAATTTAATTTTTAGGATTTTGCACTGTGATTTGGCTTGAAGATATACCAAAAGACTATTCTTTATTTCAATGATTTCCCGAAAAAAAAAAACAAACCAAACAAAAACCCACAAAAAGTGTGGTCCAGCAATTGACTAGATCAGCTTGTGATCAAAACAGCACCTGAAATTTGCAAGAGCAGTATTTCTTTGTTGCATCAGCATAGTATAGATGTTTATACATATTATCATCTGTAGTTTATGTGTTTCCACATCATACAGTGGGGGTTAGGGAGCTTTTACAAACCAGACTAGTTGTGCTTTAAAATCATTCCTTACAGTGGTTCCATCTCAAATTCTTGCAGTGACCTCAAATCGATGTTCCTGTTACTCAGAGCAGCAGCAGCAGTCAGAAAACACCACAGAGTTTACCTTGCCCTGCTGGGAGATTCGCTGATGCTGATTCTCACTCGGCTTCACTGGAATGGGTTTGATGAGGTTGGGGTTGTTATAGATTGCAGAGGAACTGGTTATTTGTTTGGGCTCTGAGCAGGTCTTACACTGCAACAGGAAAAAAGCATTTCTTAGTATGTGTTACAATATGTTTTCCCCGAGTTCCCAACCATAGTAAAATAACAGACATAACCAGGTACTCAATAACCAAAAATACTAACTGCAGCACTGATGATGAAGTATTATGCTATTAGAAGAACTGTAGCAACTGCAGCCTAATTTTCTAAAGCCACAAGACATATGTAAAACACTTGATTCCAAGATTTCCCTAGTATGAGACTTCCCTCTAATTTAAATCTCAGTTCTCCTTTTGGCCTTCTGCTTTTCCTGCACTTCAAAAGCAAAAAATACTTTTTAAAAGCACCTTAAAAACCAAGCAACAGACATGCTTTTCCTGCATCCAACAGGCAGCTAGAAGTAGTTTAGATCCTTGAAGGATTAATGTCCCCATAAAGATAATTTAAAATGCTTTTTTCAAAAAGTAGAATAATAACTCTTAACTCTTTTACATAAATCTTCATATGGTAGGAACTTGCAGGATGCATATACATGCACAGAAAAGTAATTAAAGATTTAATAAATTTGTAGAACCAGTAGGATTTCTTATTATGAAAAAGATGGTCAGAGAGAGATTACTAAAAGTGATCAGGAACAAAAAGATGCCATGTGGAGAGAGAAGGGCATGACTTAATTCAGAAAAAAACCACAAAAATGCTCCATGAAAGAGAAAAAGTAAATGGAAAAGGAAAATGTGAATAAGATGCTATATATAAGAATATAGTCAATGAAACTAAAAAAGCATTGGGTATACATGGAACACTACTGTCAGTAGAAAAGAAGACAGTCTCTTTGAAGTCATTGTCACTTGATACAGTTGAAACCAAGAAACTAGAAAGAGGTTAAAAATAATTATTTAACAAGAAGTTAATAATATTAACTATTAATTCTTCTATTAATTCTAACCCTACTCTCAAATATACAAAGGTGATCAATTAACCCATTTCTGACACCTACTGCAACAATAAATAAAGACATGCTGGTTCCAGGGCTGCCCAGTAAACCAGAACTGGAGTTCTTGTGGGGACTTAAGGGCCTTTAGTAGATCCTCAATACTTTGGTTGTTTGTCAGATGGGACAGATGGGACATGGACCAAAATTGCACTTCAGTAAGATTAAATAGCTTTTTTTTTTTTCTCCCAAACAGTTATCTTTCTAACGATTCTGCCTTTTCTTCAACGTATCTTCTTCTCATTACTATTTTCAGCTTAACCTTTTGGGCAAAAAGCACATAAACTTCTTCTTTAACACCACGGATAACATCCTCTTGACTATTTCCCAGTGAGTTCTGCAGAGTTTAAATTACACCCTTATTTCCTTAGGACATTTTAATAGGCTGAATTCTTCAGAAACCTTAAGTACCTTAGATTCCACTGTCATATCCTGCATAATCACAGAACTAAGCATATAAAAATGAGGTGAGAAGCAGCAGTGTTTAACAGAGTCATCACTATATGAGCATATTTTAGACCAAATTCCTCAGCCAAATGAGCATCAGTACACACAAGAATGACATTGACCTGACTTGGTATCATTGCTGTGACTTGATAACAAGGCTAGTAGGTTGCTATCAAACACAGAAGCACATGGAAGAGAAAAGAAGCCTGTGATGATTCCAGAGGCATCTGTAACTATTGGAGCTCAGAATTTAAAGCCATTTTGGCAGATGGGGAGCATGGCCTTGCTGATGAGTAATTGGGAGCACTAGCATGGCATTTTAAGCAGCTGTCAGGTAGACAGGTAAAGAAGATATCAGATGCTATTATCAACAAACAGCAAAAAGCAGCATGAAAGAAATCCCACCATGGGGAGAACCAGAGAACATCTGACAATTAATACACCTTGCCTTACAGGTCTGTCCTTTAGTCATGTGTCCTGTTCAAACCTCTGCTGCTACAAAAGATTCCTAAGTAATCCAAAAAAACTCAGTGGTTTAGCATCTTAAAGCTCTATCATTTGAAAAAGGAAGGGGAAGCTGTGTATTTTATTTTGCATGTAATGTAACCTCCAAATGTATAACATAATTTGGGAACAGGGAACTTCAAAATTAGTTACACTCTTAAAAATTGAGCAAAATCCCTTACAAGTTTTGAAAATTGATGCTCTTATTCTACATCTTCCAACACTTTAAAACACTCTTCACTGAATAACCACAGAATTCAAAGAAGAGAACAACATATTTCATAACTAATTTCAGCACATCAGACTGTAAGTAATAAAACATACACTGACAAGAAAGTAGATGTCATAAACCAGTCAAAAAGCATGACTGCTCTGAAACATATTGACATTAAATAGAAAAATAGTTGTCATTGCCTTTATTTATCACACTCTTTAGAAATTTATATTACTAGCAATACAAGAAATCATACACATCCTGTTCATAAGAGGTCAGGCATTCCTAGCACTCATGTCCCAGATGAGGAGTTTTCATGTTATTTTTTATGTCCTTGGCAATCCCTTAAATGCATTAAGATTAAAGATAAAGTAAGAAGCAAATCTACAAAAGATTCTAAAGGGAAAAGAGTCCTAAAAGCTATTATTTAAACAAGAGAATTTCCTCTCCTTTGTCTTGATTTCTGAGTGCTAATGCAGAAATGGAAGGTAACATCTTTTAGATTTATCATCCTCTTTTCAAAGAATCTGAAGACAGCCTCATATTTTTCCAATTTTCCATTTGCAGTATTTTTAAGGTTATCTAATGAAAAACTCTTAAACATTTCAGAACATCTCAAATCATATTCTCTGATGCCAAGATTAGATACTGATTCAGTATTAAAAGATGGGAAAAAATACCAGGTTTTGGAAGTGTTTGTCCACTATAATACATTAAATCTCTACTACAGAAAAGACAAAGGCCCCAAGCTTCAACAGAAAATATACACAATAAAAAAGGTTCCATTTCACCCTAGCTCAAACAGTTTGCTATCATCTTTCTGAGGATTTTATTAGTAGCTACATTTCAGAAAAAATAAACACAAGGAATTTAAGTAGATAAAAAGTTAAGATATATGTACATTTCCAGACTCTTATGGAACATTTAGGAGCTCTATTATCGCATGACAGCACATAAGCAATACAGGAAACAGCAGCAGGAACCTGCAGGCTCCGTAACAATTTGCAGCTTATATATGGATAGTTAAAATTATTAGATTTTTATTCCCCAAAGTAAAACGTTTTTGATTGCTCAATAATAGAGAACATTATTAGTCCATTAGTTACTTCTTTATTTAGAAGCCTCAGAAGACCAAAGCAGCACACGGGCTGAAATCATACTACATTTCAACCTTTTCATTTCCTTCCATTAGTGCCTGAAAGGAGCTAACAACCACAATTAAAAGCAGTAACTTCACTGTCAAAAGTCTCCTGAACCAAGTCCCTTGTACAAACCACAGAAACTATCACCAGGTAAATACTTCACCCAGAAAGAGTGCACAGCTTGCAGGTGCTCCTCAATAGGCACAAGAGCTCTAAGGGTCAGAATGAAAGGCAATTTATACTTCCTCTGAGCCTCTACTATTCAACAAATAATCCATATCCACATTCTCCTTCCAGAACTTGTTATTGACAACATTAATTTCTTTTGAACTTTTAGAAAGTTCTGTCAAAACTTTTTTTTTAACAGACACTTCTACACAAAATGAGAGAGCACACTGTCCAAAATCACTTTGAGTAGAGCTACTCAAAACCCAAAATCAAACTTTTTATGTTTCATAATGTAAAGTGGGAGCAAGTCTCACCTTGGTATACTCATCTTTGGCCTTGGTAAGCATCCGTAAGATATCCACTTCTTTGTTATTAGCAGAATTCATGATCATGGGGGACACCCCTGTTCCTGTGCCCTGCTGTGCTTTGAATTGTTCCTGCTGAGTTAGGCTGAAAGGTGGAGGATATATGAGAAAAAAAAGCACAAATAAAATATAAAAACCACAATTACTGTACAATACTTAATTGAAACTCAAATATTTGTCTTTCCCCATCTACATTAAAATGTGCAGTAAAAAAATCGCTATTAAAAGATCTCTATAAAATCATAATTTGACATGAGATTAATTTTCTCCAATCTTGAATACACTAGACCATAGAATAAAATTTCCATAACTGAGTCACAATTTCTATACCCAGACAGAGCAGGGAATTTATAGTGTTATTCAGTTCTGCTGGTGGTGGAGGATGGCAAACACACACAAATCAGGCATTAAGTACTAGCAAATGACCAATTTCCTGCCCCAGCTGTTTTATTATTATTGTAGAATGCTGAGAATTAAAACACACAGCCAATTGGCTGAGCAACAGGGTATTTTTTATCTATATGAAATACTGCTATTATAAACCACTACACATGGTTTACATTTGCATGAATCCTCTGAAAACTAGGTTTTATTGTAGTAAATTACCAGTTTGAGAGCACCTAATCACCACCAACCGAAACTTGAGCTAGTTAACTAAAATGAGCTGTCAAAAACCTGGGTTTCCTAGGGTTCATTGTTTATTTCTGTAAATTCATCCCCATCAATTATTTCTTGGGTCACAGCTGACTCATTTTAGAGCTGTAGGATATACAGCAAAAGCAACAAACCCCACTGAACAAAACCCCACCACTGTCACAGTCTGCATTTCACACTGTTTTGTCACTGCAAAATGAAAAGCAGCAGGTATTACTCCAAAAAAAGGATATATGGAGGAAAGATGACTATCTTCCCAGTCCAGTATTTTATCACAAATCCTATCTAGTGTGTCTAACCCTATATACCACAGGCAGCTGGAATAGCCAATCACTGCCTGCTCCTACCCAGCCCCTTTACTACATCCTCCACATTATAGCTCTAAAAAATGTAGATTGCATATGTTGATAAAATCTGTATGACTTCAGCTCCCTCGTTCTCCAAGCAAACAGAAAAACCTGCAGGACATAGTCCTAAGAAAAGGGTTCCTGCAAACAGTGCAGAGAACGAGCCCTGTCCATCCTGGACAAGAGAAGAGAAGAGTGATACTGAAAAAAGCGACCCATATGACATTCTCAGGTTAAAATACAGCTGAGAACACAGTTCTGTGTGAAATCTTCACCTCTGGCTGGACTGCAAAATTAAAATTTAACATTTAGAAAAACACATTTTTATGTGCACGAAAGCAATGACTTAAAAGCTAATTGAAGTCTTGCTTTAAATGCTGAAAACAAAGTGAATCTTGTATCTATTGCTAAGAAATGAGGAAGCAGGAATTCAGCCATGCTGGACAAAACCCACAGAAATTGTATTAGTACAGCATGCCCTCATGATTTCCTGCACTTACCTCGATATAAAGAAAAAAAGAAAGGTAACAATATTAAAAAATAAAATCTTCCCAAATTGAAAAATATATTAAACCCCTAAAGAATACAATTCTTCAAAATAGGTCTCTGAGTCATCAGGAAATAAATCATATCAACTGGTACACTCTGATGTAGCTGGAGAGCTGCACTACAAATTAGGAAAAATTACTGCAATCCAGTGACTTATTTATGATTTTATGAAATGCAGGCTTGACACTTGCACCAAAGTTTTTAAGTTTAAAGTAGAAAGGTATAATAATCCTAAAAACATAAAATATGCACGCATGTACCAAAAAACATACATAAAAAAGAACAGAAGTCTTGTTAACCCATCACTTACTTTTTCATCAGCTCTGCAATTCTTTGGCATTCTTCCTTATCATAAAACCAAATCCCATATATGGACACTGTAAATGCACATCAAACACAAACTGTGAGCATCTTCTCAAACAGCAATTCTTCCTGGTAGACACTTAAATGTGACCTGTAAATTAATCTTAAAATTTATTTTCATCTTATGTTTTCCCCATCTAGAAATGACACCTCAGAGCCTATAAAATCAAAAAAGATCAAAGGCACATATCTAAGCATTTAAATTACAAGCTCTTAAATATTCAATTAAGGCAAAGGTATTTGATCCTTTTCTTCAGAACACTAAACCAGTGGGTTTTTTTCTTTGAAATCTTTTTCTCTGTCCTTTATTTCAGTTGTCATATCCATTTGACTCCACTACCAGCATGCTGCAAGGAGCATTGCATGCATATGGAAGTAGGAAAATCTGTTTAGTTTTCAGAGAATGTTCAGGTCTGTCTTATAGAGCATCAGAGCTCGTGGAGCAGGATGAACATCTCTACCTCCCTGGAGATTTGCTATAATTCTGCTGTTTTCTACAGGAGATCCTGCGTTTCCTCCTCCTTCCCTCCCTACCCTACTGCAGGCAAGATTGCCTCTTAACCTCACCAGGAATTGGCAGTTCCTACCATGTCTTCCAACATAGTGGTGGCTACATTTAATTTGAAAATGGATTTCATTTGAAATGGGTTGAGCACCTGTTCAAAAACAATTGCAACACTGACCCTGATGATGTAATAATTCCTAATATTAGGAGAGTCCAAAAGCAATAACTCCTTCAATTCCACAGAGCCAAACCCATGGCATATGAAGTGTACCTTGGCTTTGTTAATGTCTGGAAAGAAAATGAACGTACAGCTGCTTGCAAGACATGAGTAGATTATTTTCTCCATTCCCCCCCAAATTTAAAGCTGTATATTGTCTTCTATAGAACTAAAAATGATTCCAATGTTTCATACATAGCACACTGGCAAAAAGTCTAAAATATCTCACAAATCAGACATCCTGTAGACATACAAAAATTAACACTTAAAATATGTACTGTCCTTTTTATGGTTATTGAAAAGTGTGATGATTTCTATTATTCACCTAAAAAAGGCAAGTAACATAATATGCACCAGTGGTTCTACAAATGTGCAACGTAAGACCTGAACTGCACAAGTAATCTCAGGTTTTTTAACAGAAATATTAAAATATGCATTTCAAATCCACATTAATATTCTAGCATATTCCAATGGGTGTTCAATAATAAACTGTGGACCTGTAGAAAAGTGTGTGAACAACTCATAAGGTTCCAGAACACTGACTGTTATGCAAAATTCCACATCCATCTGATGAAACACATTTGAAAATTTGTCCAAATCATGAGTAACTCCATATTCTTCAATGCAATAGCACAGCAAGCAGACTGAGAATCCCAGACAAATCAAATTTGTTTTAATCAAGATACTTATTCTTTATAAAAGAATCTCCAATGGAGAAGAGTATTGATGAAATTTTGGCCATATGCTCCATCTTCCCAGGTTCTTGTTTATGTCTACCACAGCTGGTGGCACCATCAATTATGCAGCACAGGTTGGACAGCTTCACCTTTGGCCAACAGAGCAGACATGTCACAGACTATTGATGAATATCTAATAAATCTGAAAGCTGACAGTCCCTTGGAAATGCCAAACTGCCTCTGGCCATTAGAAGTTGCAAGACTCAAACTGGCTTGTTTCTGCTGTTGATTTACCTCAACTCAGTGACAAACACAAGTAAACTGATAACCAGAATAATGACTATTTCAGATTTTACAGAACTATAACTAATATTCTGAAATACGATTGCAACAAATACAAACCTATTTGGGTCACAGAACAAGGACACTGGGTCTGTGCCACCAAACCAAACCACACCACCACCCAACAACATATCCCATCTTAACTCCAGTTTAAAGTTAGGATACTGCAGATCCAAAGACCTTTAGCCTAGAGTTTAGCTGAACTTCAAACCCACCCACATTTACCTTCTCCCCTTGGTTAAATGGTATTTCCAACCCAAATTAGGAAGCACAGCTGAAAGCAAGCTAAGACCAAAGCCCAGCATCCTCTGAGCTTAGAGCTGACCCAGTCAATGGTGAAATCTTTCACAAGTGGACAGTCCTACTGTTCTTCCTTCCACACTGCTCCCATCTGTCCAGAGGAGATGAACACTTGAAATATACTGAGAAACAATCCCTGAGCTTGTGGTAGCAAAACATACCCTTAACTCTTTTACGCATGTGAGAATGAGAGGCATGGAAAATCTGAGATACCTGAAGTAACCATGGCATAAATTCACACTACAGTACTATATTCTCCTATAATCTGTAATTAAGAGAAAAAAGTGTAAATAGTAGTAGTAAGAATGAGTATTAATGGTCTCCATTTTGATTAATGATGAAGGCAAAAGGAAAAAAATATTCCTATGTGTGTGGCAGCACACAAAACCCCACAACCAGAATGAGAACCTAAGCTGATAACAACCTGTAACTGTCTGGGAACCTGGCACACTTGCAGACACACAATACAATTTCACTGCAAGCTTTCTACCAGCATGAAAACATTGCCTGTTTTATCAGGATTAAACATAAACAGATTACTTTTATCTGCCTTCCCACTCTGTCAGACTGTTTGACAAAATAGAATTCCACATCTAAGTATCATGTGAAGAGTGGTAATTTCATGTTCATGTTAAAAATGAATCATGAAACATCAGAGACACAAAGCAAATTTTTCTACTGCCAAACAGAAGAGGAAATATTAAGGTACTTTTAGGTCCAGCTTCAACCATAAAGTTATGTAAGAAGATATTATTGTAAAAAACAGAAAAAAATAAAGTCAAAGTCAAGCAATGAATTGATGACATTAAAAGAAAAAAAAGTGCCAAAATTACAATGTTGTTAACAAGATTACACAAAACTATGACATAATACAGCTATGAAATCAAGAAGATCCAATTAACATTGAACGGGAAGATAAATAAATTACTTAAATAAACTGACTGAAATTATTAATTATTAAGGGTATCAATCTTTAGAATTTTTAGAATTTCTAAGAGGCAGGCTACTCTTAAATCAAAACTGAAAAATTTTACCCAAATCTGTGAAGCTCCTTTAATAGCTCAGTGACTGAATTTCAGGAAGGACACTATTTAAGTTTTAAATCACGACTTCAGAGCCAATTCGAAAGCTTCCGCCTTACAATTTTCATTTTTTTGGCTACGGATTTCTCCTGTCCTCACTAACACTAGAACACTTGATACTATTTATAAGCAGAAGCTGACAGCTGCTATCTTCCAGAATTATAGATAACAATTTCTAACCTCTCAATATTTGAAACATGAATTTCGTTATTACGATAATACAGAATTTCTTATCAACTTCAATCATTCATGTTAAGTATTCTATTAAGAAGAAAGGCATTTTCTAGGATTATTATTTTTCCTCTTCATTATTCCAGTGATTAGATTTTTGTCTTCTGGATAGATATTTCCATTATGAAAGCTTTTGTTTCAGTGTACCTGCAACACGTGATTTTTTAAGCTATTCCTCCACAGACAAGTCTTTAAGCTTGGTAAAAATGGATACAGAAATAACCACTGACTAGAGATTCCCCTCTACCTAGGAACTGTTTTATACTTGCTGGTATTAAAAATAAATAAATAAACCCAAATTCTGAAATTTTTGTGTTTTATTCTTGATTCCATGCTTCTTAAAGTATTTTGCTCTATGTATAGTCTAGACTCTTGCTCCTGAATATGTAAATCCACACTTGGCTATGTTAAAAAGAAGTTTCTGTATCCATGTCTTGCAAGGCAGGCAGACACCTTTACGTTGCTATGTTTAGGACTGCAACAAGGGGAAAATATAAAAAACCTGAGCACAGACAGCTGCACACTATCCTGGAAAGCTGAATTCCATCCCAGAGATGTTATGCAATGATACACAAGCTGTGAAATGTTATCTGAAGTGGCTGCACTGGTTTGCGTGTGCTTCATTTCCCAGCGGCTGAGTCGAGATCCTAGACCTGGGTGCAACACTTGAGTGTGTGGCCTGCAAAAACACCAATCATCCCAATCCAAGTCTGTAAGAAGTGTTTTTGAACATATGAATAATAAATACACTGGAAAAATTTGGCTTGAGTAATTAAAGTCAGACACTCCATTCTAATTGTAACTACCCCTAGGATCCCAATTTGTGAAATGGGAAGAATAATATTTCTAATCTGAGCAAGGTAAAACAGTTCTCTTTGTTCACGAGTTACCAGCTGTTATAGTGATGATTATTGGAGAAAACAACATGAAAACCCAATAATTCTGACTCTAGTGCAGAACTCCAGTGGCATATAACAAAGGCCCTGCATGAATAATGAGGAAAAAACAGAATACTGAGTAGCCTCTCAATGTGAACACCACTCCAACTGTTTGATAGCTGAAACAAAGTCCTTATTGCAAAAGAAGAAAACCACACAATATAAAAGTCCATAAACAGAGAGATTGCACAACCAGCCTTAACTTTGGTATTTCTAGTTTAGGAGTCTTAAAGTTCTTTTAGCTCTAAGCAAGCTTTAAGTTCTTTCAAACATAAAATTTTGCTCTTTAGATACTTAAACCCAAAACGCTAGAAAAAAATATTTCAATTGTATCCTGTTATACCCTATTGATAGAAATGTGGCTCATCAACAGGACTGGAATTTTTAGGCCTCTTGCTTCTCAACATTGTGCAAAGCTGCACAATACAAAATATGTATTAGGTAAATGTATTTGTTTCTAAATAATGGAAATTTCTCTCTGGCTGTATCCTGGTATTTCTGGAAGATTTTAAAGAGAAGTCAAAATTTTAATAATTCCTCAGGCATAAAAATGTCAATAAATTGAAGCAAAGTAAAAATTTTTCAAACAACAAAAATGTGTGTTTTGCTATGAGCTTAACCTAAATTCAAGAAAAGCTCCTTTAACAGGCCTGACCTGTTAAATTATCAGACACTAGTTCTTTCATTTAAAGGTTGATAAAGCTCCTGATCCACTTATTTGGAGAACTCTTAACAAAGACAGGGAAAAGGATGACTTGGTATTTCCGTTATCTCAAATGTTTAAAATATTATGTATTTAAGAAAGCTACAAAAAAATCCCCTAAAAAACAACCAAACCAGTTATTAAAGGAGAAAGAATCCTGCTCAGGGACATGTCAACGCAAAGCAATGATTACACATGGCCATTTTTCATCTTAACCAGTGAAATTCAGCTGAGGAGGGAACTGTTAAAGCAATTTTATTAAAAAAAAAAACAACCCACAAAATATGCAACAACAAAACCCCCAACAAAATGAAAAAGGCCCTCCAGACCCCTTTCCCCAAAAGCAAATGGTTTGAGAGTGGGCAGTGATTGGCAACATTGCTGAAGTCAAGAAAAAGTTCGTCACCACCATCTGTTTAATTGTTCTTGGAACTATGCCTTAAAAACAAGACAAAATTTTTGTTAATAGAATGGACCCTGAAATATTCAGTTGTGAAAGTTGGGGGACCAATTTGCAGACTTCCAGATAGAGCCAGTAAATATTTCTGGTTTCATGAGGCACAAAAAAGGGACAGCAGAGACATGGTGGATGGTTTAATAAATCATGTCTGTGACTCTGCTGTGAGGGACTGACTTCAGGCAGATTTTTAATCCAAATTTATCAGAATTTTTTATGAAGAAAAATCAACTGTGTAGCAGTCAAACAAAATAGAAAGCCCCCTAAATGGCCTCAAAGCTGAAGTTCTGTTGGTACTGCAGGAAAATTTAAAGCCTATTGATGCACTTATTTCCATAAAGCTCAGCAGATGTAAGAGTCCATCAGCAGGTTCTTTACTTTTTTTGGAAAAGAGCCCAAATGCAAACTGTATTTGCAAGATTACCCTTAAATATGCCTTCTGTTGATGCTACAAGAAATTTTTAGTCCTGACACAGGAATAGCATCTATGTTATGATCCATCTGGCTTAGAGAATTTTTTTTTCCCCCCACACCACTGGTTTTCCAGTCACACCTCTTGCCATTGCATCATCAGTTCCAAATAATTTTTAAATCATGATGGTGCATGACACTGAAATTAAGGCAGGAAGACTGTAGAAGCCAGGCTATCAATTTCTTAAATAACAAGCTGTTCTTAAGAAATATTTTTTCTTATAAATAGGCCCTCTTAAATAACAAATGGTTCCCATTACTATTTCACAATAGACTTCCAAAATGTCCTCGTCAGACCAGAGTTCCATAAGCTAAAAAATACATCCAAATATCCTCATTCAACACAAGCAGGGTTCCTGTGAAATAAAAATCCATCAGAGAAAGGATTACTGGAAAACAAATGCAACTCCTCAACCCCTGAAACAATTTTTTTTTAGCTTACCAGTGCTCTATATTCTCTGCTAACTTTCTAAAGCAAACAATAAAACATGTCTTCAACACACTGAAATGAAGCCAGGCCCTGATCTACAGAAATCACCTGAGCAGAACACAACAATGCCTTACACAAATCTAGGCTAAATATAAATCCATACCTTCCATCAGCAGAAAGGCTTATACTAAAAGAAGACTGTCACAAGTGGAAGAGGTTAAACTAGAAACCTTTTCTTGATTCTGTGCACTTCACTCCTACCAAGTAACAAAAAGCAAAGAGAACACTGCTCAATCAAGAAGGGGACAACACAGCTTTTCCAACCTGAAGACAACAAAAAAATTGCTTTTATTGGAAAGAACAGAAAGGAGAGCTACCTTTAGTGTCTCAATTTCCAGCCTTTTTCTTTCCACTATGTTAAGAAAAGCAGCAGCTTCCATGTGTTTCTTGTGGAGTATCTGGGCTTCCAGTCCCACAGGGAAGAGCTGCTCTGCTGCCTGTGACACACACAGCTGGTAGAGGACTCACCAGGATTCTCACATCAAGGTTTTCATTTATAATTTAGTCCAATCTAAGAATATGTTCCCAATTATTTTTAAAGTGCATCTCTGAGGTACCTGCCAAAGGTACACCTCTAATTCCACAGCTATAGTTAAGTTCAAGGTCAAATTGTTTTCCAAACTCTGACAATGCCATTTTCCAGTATATTAGAAGAGAAGGGAAAAAAGAGAAGACTATTTTAACCTCAAATAGGTGTTCAATAGCATGTCATTTTTTCCTGAAACCTGAATTTTTACTATAATCAGTATGATGAGCTGTCACTCCAAATGGTTTAACTCCCACAAAATAATGAACAACTTCAGAAAGGGCTTCATGAAGAAAATAAGCAACCTTAACTATACATGTTTCTAATTCTGACTGTTGTGATCTCATCTCTTATTTCTCCACTGCATACCTTCAGATCCTAAGTAATGGAAATACATTTGCAGATCTGGACTGAGTTCTTAGCCTGCAACAATAGAAGTCTGAGTTACTTGTATATCCTTGTTCTTGTAACAAGAAACACATAAGAAATACCCTAAGATCAAGAGAATTTAAACCTCCCATTTTTGTATTTTTCCATTTGTAGACCCTATACACAACATCATTTTGGACAGGCAATTGTTTCATTTTTCCTACACCATCTCTAGTTCAAAAATGGGTAGAAAAATAATTTTAAAAATCCACATAGAAATAGGCAAAATTCAACTACTCCTCCTGAGATCTCAAACAGTTAGTTGATATTTACAACGTATCTTATGCACTCCCTTTTACTGCTTTGCCACAGCCTGTTAACAGGTTACAGTCCACACATTAAAGAGTTCTCTACTCTTCTGTAACCATTGCTTCTCTTGCAGTCAGCTGTTACACTGCCTTCAGTAACATCTGCTTGTCTGTAGGGCTGCAGACAGAAACTTTGCAGTACAATTTTTAGCAATACAATATGATTTCACAGGCACAGAAAGGACGGTCACTGTTCTCACAGAACGACAGGCAAACTGTGGGTAGGTTCACACTGTGTTCACAAGCTAAATTTCACCCTGAACCCTTTATCATTCACATATGGTCACTGCATTTTTACATTCTTGAAAGCTGAAGGATCATTAAAGCATTAATGTTAATGTTTCACCTGCATTTTTCTTGTGAAATTGCAATTTAGTAATTTCTGTCATGAAGATACAAATACCACTCCTTTGAAGCACCTTGTTGCTTTTCTCCTTTGATTACTGTAATTCTAACATATTTGTATCTATTTTAAAATTTTGTTTTAACAACTGAAGTTAGTGTTCAGATTATTCAGAACTTTAGTGACTTTCCTATAACTTTGCACGCAAGACATTCTGTGTGCAAGAATACAGAACATTCTGTGTATATGAACAAAGAGAGAAACAATGCACCCCTGAGATCAAGTTTGTCACCAAGAAAATGTAATTTAAGTAGTAAACAGTTTCTTATTTAACCTGTAATTCAATAGAAAAAAAACCCTCTCACATTTATCAAATTCGTTTTATCTTAGCAGCTAGATATTTCACAATAGCAGCACTGGGAGGTACCCTGCAACTCTGAATCCCTGATTAGAGATACAGTCATATTTAAATAAAAATTTGGGATTTTTGCTTGGGACTATTTTCACTGCAGCAACTGTATTGTTTCCACATAAAAGTATGTATTTAATTTTGCTTCAGAAGTCAGCAGTGTTTTACTAGCTTATACATAATCATTTAGGAATAAAACTTAACAGTAATCATCATCTGGTTCCTCAGTCTCTCCCTTCCTTCAGTTTTTAACTCTCAGTGCAAATTTGAATATCTACTTTGCTTTCTGTTAAAGAGTGTTAGAAAGAGAAATATTCATATGAGAGAAACCAGAATAAAAACAACAGGTAACAATAAACAGAACACAGCAAAACCCTGCAGGAAGACATAGCATACTCACAAAAAAAATCCAATGTTATTTCTCTCCTTTTTCTAATTATTATGAAATTTCATGAACTTGTTCATTGAGAGATGCTATATACACATGCCTAAATACTGTTGTTTAGGAAAAGATAGTGAAATTTTACAGAAAGGCAGTTTGTTTGACAGAGACAAAAGAATTGGTACAGCTCAAACAGAAAGTCCATATCCTGTCTAAGACAATGAGCAGCAGCAGATGATCCACAGAAAGAATATTCTTAGTCCTTTTATTGCTGACTTCTGACCTGAAGCTTGTGTCTTACATTACTTATTTTTTTCCCCCCCCCAGCTACAGAATCCCTCTGGTTGGTTTTATACATGTAAATAAAACCTCTGTTACGCAAAGGGATTATTAAAACAGGCTCTAAAAGTCCTAGGCATACGTTTGTCCAAAATAATGACGCCAGCAGGAAAAACCCACCGAGGTATTTTCTGAGATTGATTTTAAGCAATGCATTATGATAGGAAGAGTTTATACTTTATGAAAGGAGGCCCTGTTGCAAACCCCACAACTGGGCTGCAGCCACAACCATTGAAGCAGAGCAGGCAGCAGGCATTAAGCCCAGTGCTGTTACTGGTTTGGACGGCAGTTAAGACAAAAAAGCAACACTGCCTTTGCAGCCTGAGTGAAATTCCACTGGAGCACTTGCACCATGTTTCTGTATATAACACATTCCTTGTCCTTTAAAGGGTATGCTATCTTACACTTGGGAAGGGTTTCTTTCCTCTTCCCTCCTGTAATTGAAAAGTATTCTTTACTGCCGATTTAAGGTTTGTTTTGACAAAGAGAGCACTGATGAGGCACTCAAGAGCTTGTGTTAAATCAAAGTTAGACAGAAGTGAGCAGCTTGTATATGTGCTGCGGGATACACTTGCTCACATATTTATCTTCCATGTTTTGAGAGAAGGTTACAAATATTTTTATATATATACACACACATATAAAAGAGTGTGAGTAAGCAAGCTCACATTCCAAGAGAAGTTTTCTGGCTATGTCAGGAGTGTAGTCCACCCTCTGCTAAGCAAACCTATTTTTTTCAAGCACGAGAGGATATTATCAGAGGAGCCCGTGTGGATATACAGAAACCAGAGATCGTCATGGCTCGCTGAGGTGATGAGCTGATGGGTGGATGGCGCCCATTATCTTCACTCCTCAATCCAAGTTTTCCTGAAAAACGGACAGGGGGAGGAGGAGGCTCCAACTGAGCATAAGGCACAGAGGACAAGCAAAGGATTAGGAGTGAACAGCAAGAAAAGGAAGGAGAATGCAAAAGCTATTGAAAACGTTTCAAAGAGCTAGAAAATAGCTCCTAGGTTAGAAGATCCAGTTGTCAGCATTTAAAACAATATTCAGGTTTTAACTTCTGTACAAGCTATTACATAACCCTGAAGCAAGGAAATTAACCAAAAGGAATGTGCCTTTACTATCTATAGAAAATACACCTAGCTTCAGCTGCTTCAGCGCTCCTTGGAATTTTAAAATGTTTCAAGCCTTGGTTCGGCAAGCATATCACCCCCTGCCCAGCCACCAGCCGGGGGAACCCGACGCCAAGTACAAGGGGAAGCTGGTGCATGAAACTCAGCTGAACTGCTTCTACATCAAACCTGGAGGTAAGACAGCATCACCCACTCGTGTGCACAGAAACTGTACTCAGAGCTGCCGTAAGCGTTGCCTTCCTGTTTAACTAGAGCAATCTGTGTAATGTAGGAGACTACCCTAATACCTCACAGCAGTATTTGGTGATAATGTACTGGGAAGCCCTGAATGTGTGATCACACCACCACAGGATTTAGATAAATCTAGTAATTCTCAAATCTAGGGAGTTAAGTTAGATGGACGGCTTCTCTTGGTTATATATTGTATTTTGAGCATCTAATGAACATTGCTTTCCCGCTTCCACTGTGACATGATTGAAACAAAGGAATGAAAGTGTAAGGAAAAAGAAACGTTTTTTTTTTCATTGTAGACAAAGAGGCTAAGGAGTTTAAAACATAGGAAAGCTGAAAATACTAAATACATGTGTGTGTATGTGAAGGGATTAAGCTGCAAAGGCGGTTACAAAAGAGATTAGTGAAAAGCAACCAGCTCTGGAATATCCTCGTTTGCAGGAGAAATATGTAGGCACTCATGTACGTATTTCCCCTGCTCCTGAAACACCTACCATTTTGTGCTGTACAAGGAGGGATGTGTGAAGCAGAGGGTATACAGGTAGTCACATGAAAATAACCCCTCTGAAAAAAATCATTATCTGCTGCAAGCCCAACTCTTGAGCATTACTGCATCATATGCCTATCTTATCTTGAAAGGACGTCAGGAATGCCCAGCACTGGCACTACACTCTCCACAGTAAACCTCCAGACAAGCTAATTTGTTGCTTATATGCTGACACCATAAATGGGAAACAAAGACTGTGTCTAGCAGATATATGCAGCATTACCCTCCTGCCATCCCATACAGAAACATCCCCAAAGGTGGGATGTTTGATACATGGTTCTAACTCTATTCCATACCCTTTTCCTACTGATTTGTTTGCCCAAGCTGAGATAGCTGCACCATGCACAAAATAATTACCAGCCATCTAAAAACTACACAGCTCTTTTGTCTTAGCTCCTTAGCCTGTTTCTTCTCACATGGCACACTCTGACTTCCAGACTGGGCTGAAACTGAAAACCTACATTAGCATTGCTGCACTTTTTTTCCCCACTTGTTTTAAAGCACCTTCAACACACAACAGAAAAACATCATTAGAGCAAAAAGAGGGCTGCAGTCATCACGGTTACAGCTGCAAAAAGCCACTTGACAAACAAAAACCTGTTTGCTTTGCTCAGCCAAAGGCTTCCACAATTGGCACAGAATCCTCAGGGTAGGCAGGGTGAGGAAGAAGCAACTAAAATGATCTGTTTAGAAAGTCTGAATAGAAACTCTCTGTGCCGAGTTGTGCGCTGTGACCAGGGACGTGGTGTTACGCATCAAAAATTAAAAATGAAGGCCTTCAGCAGTGGTGTCTACAAATTCCACTGAAAAACATAAATTGTATTTAGTTTAAAGGGAAATATGAATAATAAGGCAGCCCTGGAAAAACATAAATTTAGAAGTACTTATTAGTACAAACAATTTTGCTTTAAAAACAACAACACAAAACGGAATTCTGTAGTTCCTCCTCCTTTTTTTTTTATATGAACAGTAAAAACCTAAATCATGGAACATTTACTTTCCACAATACACAGAAAAAAAACCCCCAAACACCCTAAAGCTGCATTAATTAATAGCTGCTACTCCTAGAGTCACAATAATAATTTAGTTTGGCTGGGGCCTCTGCAGTTCACTTAGTCCAGCATTCTGCTCAGAATAGTTGCAGCTTCAGTATGAGAGACACTTGGGGAAAGAAGAAATCACGATCAAGTACAAGTTTCCATAAAAAACTATATTCTATGGCACTTTTTCAGTTGATTTATTTTTAATTCATTTTCGTGTTCCCTTCCCTAGGTTAAAAATCCACTCCTCCTTCCATGGATTTAAGCAGAGTTTAGCTACAAGTTTCAAACCCTGTAGTTTGTGCACTCTAGAACAGGCAAGCCAAATAACCTGACTGCTAAACCATAATTACTGATGTTATACCCACTTTCTTTGAGCCAGCACTGCTGCATGTCCATCTATCCCTGACTGCACTATTAACTTATGCCATCAAGTTATAATAATATTTTTCTATCTCAGAAAGCAGGCATTAAAGATTTTCAGGTAGCCTTGAAAATTAAAATGAGACAGAAAGCACAAAAACCTAACATATAAATGCACATATTTTATGGTTTTAGTGATAAAAATGTAAATTGGTATCTATACTATTTCCAAGGGGCAGTTTATTATTTTCCTTTATATTCTGAAGTAATTTTTACCATTTTATAAGCACATTAAAATCATTGGTTAGTTGAAGTATAGACCACAAAGGCAGGAACTATATGGGAAATGTAGTAGAAAATTAGTAATGCCTTTGTCTATGCTTTTATAAACTGGTTTATGAACAGGTAATTTCTGAGTGTAGGTACAAGAAAGTCAATAAACTGAGTTCCAGAGGCCATCTTGCATGAAAAAAAAAATTATCATCACTATGAATCCAATAAATAGAGGCAGTAAGAAGCTTGCTTGCTTCTCTCAAGAAAATTTGCAGATTACAAACTATAAAACAGTTAAGTTGGACAGAAACTTAAACAGGTTTCAATAAAAAATGCATGCAACATGACAAAGTTCATGCGGCATCCTTCATTTTCTGGGTTTAGAATTAATTCTTACCAAAACATTAATTATTTTCAGCGCGTATGTTTCCTTTGGAAATTTAAAGAAGGAAAATAATGCCTATGCTCAAGAGTGTTAGTATTCCAACACTCTCAGCAAAACTGAGGTTTCACTTTAAGGCCAGGAACATCCAGGGAAGATTATCATGACCTCTGCTGTTGTTCTGTCTTGCTGGATGCACAATGAATTTTTAAAATGCTGATCAGAGGAGAGAAACTGGAATGGAAAAGAGGAGAGATTTGTTTGTATCTCTGAGACGAAAGTGTCTCCAAGGACAGAACCTCAGGTAAAACACAAACATTTGTATTCTGAAAAATGGCACTAGTCAGTCCAGGCAGACTTTTCAAAAACAGCTTTACCCAAAACTGTTTAGCAAAAAACCAGGCTGAGAAGAATACATCCCTAAGAAGGGCAAGGCCCTTCTGCCAAAATTACTTAGCATTTCTACAGTTTGAGTTTGCACTTTTGTTTCAAATTGATAAATACTTTTCAAAGGGTTTTAAACTACAGAAATATTTTCTTAAACAAAACATGCAGGTTGTAGCAGGCCAGAATAATAGTTCTGCAAACAAACTTAAGCTCAAAAAAACTGGTTTTAAGTTATTCAGTTGTGACAAAAACACTGCATTTTGTGTAATGATGCAGCAACAGAAAGCCATGTAATGTTTCTGAATCAGTAGACCACTGATTGGAGACATTTAGAGAAAAAATAATACAAACTGGACTAAGTTAAACACATTTACAGGTATTTGTTTCAAAATTCTGAAAGATGAATGAGCATTTGGGGAATAATCAACTGAATACACATTTCTATTTTCTGCATTCATCCAGTTGGGGTTTTGATATTGGACCTGATACTGTATGTTGGCAGGACAGAGGCTGATCAATGAGGTCCCCCTTTCTAAACAGGTATTTTTACCCAAACCAAAAACACCAAACAGAAACTCTGCACATCATAAAGACAAAGGCTGGAATATCTATTTTGCCTGTCTCAATTGAGCAAGGAGGAGTTTATTGGTCAATATGCAGAGGGCCAAGTCTAAATATATACACAAGAAAATTTAACCACCAAATGCTGGTTTCATTCTCAAATTAAAAAAAAAAATCAGAAGTAAGAAGAGGTTTAAAATACTGTATTACACAATAATGTAGTGTAGACTATGAACACACTTCAAGGGGAAAAATACATTATGGTAGCCAAAAGAGGATTTTTTTCCATCATATATTCTTTTTTACATATCACTCTGATTCTCTTCTTGTTGCTTCGTACCTTTTCCCTTCAGAAGTAAATTTGTAAAGTCTTCAACTAAGGTGTTTTTTACAAGAGAAATACTACTTGCAGGGTCACTGCAGAGGTGGGACACTTATAATGCATTTGTATTTTTATCAGGATGTATTTCCTTAGAAGGGTGAACTAAAATGAGCCACAATCAGTCTCAAAAGAAGATGAGTTGCTCTATTTGAGAGTGCTCATGGATGCTGGAACAATCCAAGAATGAAAAATAATAGTTTGAGGAAAATATACACTCTTACCTTTTCCTAAACATTTCACAAGCATTTGCCCCCAAGCATATATTTGGTAAAATCTTCCTATATAATTATGAACTATGAGGGAAGGAAAAAAAAAAAAAAACAACCCACAAACTACAGATAAAACCCACAAAATTTTTTAGACAGCTGGCTAACTTCCCTCTCCCTCCCATCCTATTTACCAGATGTCTCTGCAGTGTAGAAATCTGGGAAAATAACACATAATGTTCAGGGTTCTGATAGACATATGGCAGCAGGTTAAAGTGAAAAACTGAAACAAGTGTAAGGTTATTACAGACCACGTGTGTCTGGACAGCTTTGCCAAAACCAGGCATGTCTGCCCTGCTTTGGTACCACTTGCTGAACCTCTGCAAAAGCCCAAATTCAGCAGACACCTTTCACTGGGAAGGCTTTATTCCATTTCAGCCTTAGGAGATGAGACGAGCAAAGCCCTTGCTACAGTGTGGCACAGAAATGAAAAGTAACTTCTATGTCCAAACAGGTGCAGAAACTGTCAGAGAGAAATGCTGGTTGACATGTCACACAATTTCTTTCTCCACTCAATATAGCAGAAAAGCACCCAATTAACCTGTATCAGATCATTGTCACAATTAGCATACTATTTTAAGGTAGGATCTTGTGTTCTTGGCAGCTAAAATGCTCAAGGTGAAGCCAGCTCTGAGATAAGCAACTTAATATTCCCAAACTCCCTGTTTCCTACAAGCATCAGAAGCAGAATTCAGTGATGAAAAGGTAAATGAGTGAAATCAAGAAATAATTTCCTGCCCCAGCACACAGACAAAACCACCTGGTACAGTAGAGAGTGGGGAACAGCTGTAATTATTATACAGCTGCTAAAGGGAGAAAATTAAGGTAATTTAATCAATAATTTACTGCTATGTATTTCTTATGAACTATCTCATATCAATCAGCATCAAGCCTTAAGCAGCAGGCTCTGAATATTGGTTTTCCCAATAACCATCACCAAAAACTAATGAAAAAAGTAATAATTATGTCATTAAGATTAGTCAAATACATAACTCATGAAAATTTAAAAATTGTTAGATCATCTAAACAAAACCAGAACTACTGTCTTGCTCTCAGAAAGCAAGCATCTAAAACTGCACTTAACTATAAAAGTTTAAAGGTCACATTGAAAATTGCCTGTTTGAGCCATAAACCTTCTGTTCCTTGGTGCACAAAGATTTCTGCTGGCATTAAAAAACTGTAATTCGAGCTTCCCTCCTGGCTTGGAAATGAATAACCCCAGCTCGACCGTAACAGATTTCACAAAAAAAACCTTGCTGTGAAATAGTGGATCAGAGCAAACATTAACTGGCATGGATCCCAAATCCAGCCTGAAAAGTCCTGGAATTAGACTGTGCCTCCAACATGGTGTTTAGACAATAATTCAACTTAAGATGACCAGGATCATATGAAACAATAATAGAAATATGGAAAAAGTAAAAAGGCGAAATACACCTTTTTTATTTTAAGCATTTCTAAAACTTACATTTATTGTGTGCAATTTTGGAAATTTTTTTTCTACTGTGGTCATATATTGGATACAAAGCAAGCTTTACAAAAGGATAGCTATTACATCATAAAATGTTGTTGGCCTTGTCCAGTACACAAGTACCACCTTTTGCTGCCAAAAAGATTTATTTTAGACTATGTGATACAATCAGCCACAGATACTCAGCTGTACAAAATGAATTTTGAATATTGGAAGAAACAAAACAATGGGCAGGGCCAGCAATTAAAAACACAGAGGAAATTTTTAGTTTTGTTAGATCTAAAAAGAAGATATGTATGAAAAGCAGCCTAAGAAGTCACCAAGTCAAACAACACGTTAGAAAAAGATAATTTGTTTCCAGATACTGTTAAGTATTCCTGCCAAACTGTCCACTGTTCTGTAAACAGCTGTTACTGAGTACTCCTTGTTAGTACATGAAAGCAGGAGATCAAAATAATTCTACAACATAAACACCCCAGTTTTGCAAACTTCATTTAACAATAAACCTCAAGCCTTAGTTTTGCAAAAAAACTATGAAGGCAAGCTGTACAATCAAGCACAAGAGCAAGAAAATGTTCTTATAGAAAATTCAAGAGGATATTCAGAACTGTGTTTGGATGAGACCCTTGTGAAAACCCATACTTATTGTCGAGGAGATCCCTTTATTTCATGTTGCAAAGGCTTTGAAATACAAAATAAGGAAGAAAGGGCAAGAGGTATGTGCAACTCAGTGAAGAAATCACCACATGAACTGTAGGGACCTAAACCTGGACAACTCAAATAAGTTGGTAAAAATAGTCTTCCAATTTGCTCTGGAAATGGATGTCTTCAGGAAAATCTGAGAAATCAACAGCTTTTGCTTTGAAGTATCAAAACCTTCAGTTTTCTTGAAGAAATAATAATTAACCTTTGTAAGAATACTTTAGGAAGATAAACAGCTAGGGGTAACAAAATCTTATACCAGAACTCACCTGATACTGACAGAATTTATAGGGGTTTTTTTAGTAAAAACAAACATGAATCTGCTCTCAAACAACCAAACTCTCAATTCAGTTAAGAGGTACAGATTTACCCATGGTTAGATCAAACAGCTAACTCTGGTAAAAATCAGATCCACAGACCCAGGCATCCTGCTCAGAAGCTCAGGCTGCTATTTATATTTGACACTCTGCAAATCTAAAATTTTCATGTCTCTTAGTGAAAAAAGAGTCTACATCCCCCAACCCCTGAGTTTTCTCTTAGTAGAAAAAAAAAAAGTTACAATTTATGTGCAGTGATCAGACTAAAAACTTATTCTCTGTCACCACAGAATTATGACAACTTTTAATTACTTCCACAGAATTACAATTACACTTGTATCAACAAAAAAGAAAAATTAATAGGTCAGGTTTCAAAAGATAGATATTGGTATATACATACATAAACTCCTAATGAAGTTTCAAAATGAGATTAAACAAGATTACAGCTACATAAGAAAAAGCCTTCAAAATCAGATGGACTAAAGAGGTGTCACAGTACTTAAAATCCTAATGTCTGGCCCAGTCTAGGTTAGCCTGGAGGTGTCTGCAACTCTTTTCAGTTTCCTTCTGAATTCCAATTCTTTGTCAGCCAAGAAAATAACCTCAAAAATAGCAGTTTCATTTAGGCTATTTAGAATGTTCTTTCTCTATTGCTTCTACCACATAGTGTGTGTGAACAACAGGATTCCCTCTTGATGTATTTCCCAAGTCCAAATTAGTTTATGAAATAAGAAGGTCTAGCAGATTATCAAATTGGGCTACTTTGCAAGCCACGGATTGCTTTTGCCTTTACTTCATCCAGAGGGGACACTTGAGCAGCACAGTTCACATAAACCATTTCTGAAATCTGCTTTTATGCATAAAGGACAAAGCCCAGATCAGGTACTACAGCTCTGCTTCCAAGCACATCTACAAACGGGATTTACAAGTGCTCCCTGCACATCCTAAGAGTCTGTGTGCAGATCTGCATGCACAAATAAGCTTCCTCATGTCTTCCACTCATTTCTGAGCTTGCCTGACACTTGCTAATTCTTGTGCAAAGATAATCACACAATATCAACAGAAAGCCCAAAGTAATAAGTTTGTCTTTCAGCAGGGTTTAAATTAGACTCAGCATTATGTTGTCAAGAGTTACGCCTAATAGTTGAGAGGCAACCTGCCTTCCAACATGCTTTAAGAACAGTGTTCTGGAGCTGGAGCAGAACACAGGGCTTTGATTGGTTGCATTTGTCTATTTTTATGCAGAAAATCAAGACTACAAATATTACACTGAGACTTCCTAGCAGTGACTGGGATGTATTCAGAAAAATACACACACACACACACACTGTCTCTCTCAGCCCATCACCTACAGGCAACCACAAACATCCACAATTTGTCAGTTAAATGAGGAGATTACTCCTAAGCACATCCTAATATTTTCTTTAATAGAGCAGCATTTTAGGGAACACTGAGAAATTCTTCTCTTTCAGCACATCAAAAAAGCAAAATTCATTCCTTCCATTTCACCCCTTGAATGCTGCAGTCTGAGCACTTGGACTACCTTAACTGAGAACAGACTGAAGACAACCTGACTCCAGGATTTAACCCAACATACTTACATCTGGCATTTCTGTAGAGCAGAAAAGGGTCCTGGAGCTGGAAATCGAGGTCTTTAGTAATGGGTTCCGTTCGATTTTCCATGCTCAGTCTGTTCATAATTGTGAAACCATGCCTTGGAGAAGCTGATCTGAAAAGGACCAAGTAGAAATCCCATCAAATCCAGAAAAAAGGAAATCACAAGAATTTCTTTGTTGTGTAGTGCTCCAAATTCATTATTTACTTATTTCTAAGAGATGCTACAAAAATCTAATTTTGTTGCCAAGGAAATAACAATTGACTCTTCCAGTTTTGGTAATCCTTTTAATTATGGCAAAGCCCTACATTATGTATGAGAAATAAACAGACCATCAGCATCACGTGATCCAGTGCCACCATCTACCCTACAGCTCCTCACTGGACTAGAAAGCAGCAATTAAAACAGGCCAGAGCAAGGCAAGTTCTCAGCACTCAGGTAAACAACTGCAGATACTAACAGTCACCAAAGAGAGAATTTTCTATACCACTTAAAATGTAAGGGTAAAAGTCACCATGTGAGAAACTGAAACAGGTTGCCCCAGAGCAGCTGTGAATGCTCCCCCATCCCTGAATAATCCCTGATAAATGATGAACCCAAACCATGCTATGACTCTAAGCCATTATGCTCATTCATGGAGATTATACTTCAAGTCACTTAGATGAAACTGTTAAACCTGTCATGATCCTCACAGGAGACACTCCTTTCAAACCAAGTTTGGCAATAAAGGAAAAGATGATGGCTAAACATTTGGGGAAAGTGCCACCTCTGCTTAATTGCTCATGTGTGGATTTCTCTATGAAACCAAAATACAGGAACCTGTATTACAGGATTGGAGTCAACCAAAAAAATAAACAAAAGGGAAATCCCTGACAAGAATCCTTGTTTGCAAGGGTCAGTATTTAACTTCAAACAAACAGTCCACTTCCACTGTTGTTCATCCAGTTGGAAGTCCGACTTTTTGACTTCCTCTAATTCACAAAGATGAGCTGGGCAGTGAATAAGTCAACCCAAGTAAAATGCTAACATCATTTTACATTGTGACTAAGGTAATGAGAAGAAACAAAGGCAGCACCAGTGGTCTCCAAACTGTTTGCTGGCAATTTGCTTCCTACAGGACTTCATAAATTTGTATGAAGTCACAGAAAATTAAAGTTAAAACTGATGATGAGGGCAATGCATGTGTTACTCACAGCTCACAACCTGTTCCATACTGCTGCCTAAAGTGCAGCCAGGCAGCAACTTGTGCCCTAAATGGAAACTTCCTCAGGCAACAGAAACAACAGTGAAAGATAAGTACCAGAAGGACCAGGTTTCATGTTGTCAGTTCTTGAGCTTTGAAACCAACACACCAGGAAATACTGCTTCTGTTTTTCAGCACACAAGTCACCACATCCACCTAGTGCCAGCACAACAAAGGGCTGCTGCTTTCCTCTTGTGGTGGTAATTTTACAGCATCTGATCTCCACTTACCTGAGAGCAGCTTAGAAAAACTACTGATGACCACTGCCACTGCAGAGACTGAAACCAGCACTCCCACTTCCCACAGCGCTCACAGGCTCTTGAGCCTCTCTGTCACCTCACACACTTCTCAAAACCATCTCTTGCTTTCTCAGCTCTCCTACCAGATCCTCTTTGATATAAAAGCTGAAAAAGTAACTTTCTGCTTTGGTGTTACACCTCAGCAGCTACTGCAAGAGCTGCTGACTGTGTAACTTTCTGATTTTAACAGCAGGCACAGAGAAATTCTGGGGCACCAACAAGGAACCTCCAGTACAGGGCAGGCTTCACAACAGAACAAACACATGTGCTAGAACAAATGGTGCAAAAAATGATGCTCTGATAGCCACAACCAGAGCTGCTGCTAAATGAAAGCATGAAAACCATCCAAAATGTTGGATGAAATATGCATGAAAAAGGAACAGACACAAGTAGTATGAAAGTTCCCTAAGTAGGGGACACAATCTTTCAAAAGCTCTGCCATTCCCTTCCTTTCAGCAATATAATTATTTATTTCACTCTTTTTTGTTCAATTTTAAATTGAAAATCTTATTTAAACCATCACAGAAGGTTTCTACAGTTTACCCATACTGATATTTAAATCACATTTGAAAGTCTTATCAAAATACAAGGCCATGTCTCCTTCAGAGGGTTTTCTTTCCCACATTTGCTTTTGGCAGTTTCAGTTTCTTTTCACCCTTGAACAAAGGGGAACATTTTATTTCATTCAGCCATGCCCCATCCCAGCCAGCTTTTCCATATCCACAGATTTCACCTGTATATGTCAAAATGTGCTCACCTTGTGTAAACAAACAGCGTTCCCTCCACATCTGTCTTCTCCTGAAGAAAAGGAACATTCAGAAAGTTGAAAACAAGGCAGTGCTTTGGCCACCATCAGTGAGCCCCCTTTTCTTTGTTTTACCAGTACCATCAGTTACACCTCTCTCACCCAAGGCAGGAAAAAATCATTAAATTCAATTTCATGGGTTGGTGGTGAGAGGCTGGAGCTAGCACAGGTCACCATGCAGCTTAGCCAGGGTTTGAGGTAAGATATGGAATGGCTAAAGGCACACCACCATGGCACTAAACACTGCACTGGGTTAATTCGAGGCTACACCTGAGCACAACACACAGGCAAGAGGCACAGAGAGGAGTTTTCAAAGGGCACCTGCCCTCTGGGGTGTTGTTTGGCACAGAAATGGGGAAAAACAACACAAAAGGCAGATTGGGCAGGTTCTTCAAACACAGGCCCTGAGTCTCACCGTTACAGCAAGCCAAGAACCACCTGCCAAGAGCCTAAATATTCTATTACTTGGAGTTTCCCCAAGGTAATTATGTTTGTACATCTTACAACAATGCTTTTAGCACTGGTAACTCCACCATTCATTTGCACTCGTTTGGGTCCCGTTACAGGCGTTGGAAGGGCAGAGGAACGCCTGAGGCCAGAGCCCTGAGTAAAACCCCAGCCCTGGCTTACACCCCAGCCTTCCATGGCCTTGGGATAAAAACCAGCCCTGGGTTAAACCCGGATCTTCCATGGCCTTGGGTTAAATACCAGCCCTGGGTTAAACCCGGATCTTCCATGGCCTTGGGTTAAATACCAGACTTGGGTTAACCTCCAGCCTCCACAGCCCTGGGTTAAACCCCTGATCTTCCATGGCCTTGGGTTAAAAACCAGCCCTGGGTTAAACCCCTGATCTTCCATGGCCTTGGGTTAAATACCAGACTTGGATTAAACTCCAGCCTCCACATCCCTAAGTTAAACCCCACTCTCCCACGGCCTCGGGCTAAACCCCAGCCTACATTACCCCACATTGAACCACAGCCTCCCACGACCCCAGGTTAAACCCTTTTTTCCCACAGCTCCAGGTTAAACCCCGGCCTCCACCGCACGTGGCGGAACTCCTCCATCCTGCAGCCTCCCCGAGCTCCATNGCTGGCGCGGTGGCCGAAGGTGTAGAGCGCCACCTGGCTGGCCACGTCCACGATGCCGCTGATGTAGGGGTCGTGCTGCCGCAGCGCCGCCAGGCTGATGTCCAGCCCCCGGCCCAGCGCCGCCGCCATCTTGCGCCCGCCGCGCAGCCCCCACCAATCCACCGCCGAGCCGCGCCGCCCCGGGAGCAGCCGGCGCAATCGAGCGCCGAGCGCCGGCCGCTCAGGATGGCGGGCGGTGGCGAGGGGCGGGCCGGGGACAGGGCTGGGACAGCAGGGACGGAGAGGCGCGGGGGCACCTGGGGGGGCCGCAGCAGCACGGGGACGGGGCANAGCAGCACGGGGACGCGCCATCCCACGCACGACACAGGGAGCCGGGATGAGCCGCGTGGCTCCAACTCCTCCCTGTCCTCCTGGGAGTGCTGGGGTGCTCGTGCTGCGGCTGGGCTCATTCCTTAGGAGGGGACATGCGGGAGCTGCTTCTGTTTAGTCCAGCTTTAGGTCTCTGTAGGAAAGAGAAAGCTAAGGGGGATCTCATCAATACATGTAAACATCGCCAAGGCAGGTGCCAAGGGGAAAGTGCCAGACTTCAGCGGTGCCCAGCGACAGGACGAGGAGCGGCGGGTACAAACTAAAACGCAGCGAGTTCCGCCTCGGCATGTAGTAGAACTTTACACTGAGAGTGGCAGGGAACTGGAGCAGCTGCCCAGGGTGGCCATGGGGTCTCTCCGGAGACATTCCAAGCCCACCTGGAGGCGTTCCTGTGCCACCTGCTCCAGGTGGCCCTGCCTGGGCGGGGGTCGGACGGGATGAACCCCAGAGGTCCCTTCCGAACCGAGCAGCTCTGAGCTCTGAGTGTGGATGCTCTGGTGTCCCTGCAGAGAGCGGGACCGAGCGCGTCCAGCCCGTGTGTCCGCGAGCTCGGGGGCTCGTGAGGGGCTCGGGGATCCATGAGGGGCTCCGCCCGGCTCCAGCCCCTCGGGCCAGGGAGAGCAGCGGGCTCGGATCGCCGAGCACAGCCAGCCCGTGTTTGCTGGCACACCCTCACACACCCCTGCAGGCAGCCGAGGCGAGCAGCATTGCAAGCTAAACCATCACGCAGCCCTCGTGTGCATAAATATACACACAAACACATACAGATATATATATATACACTCGTACGTGCGACAAGCAGCTGAAACCTAAACAAGCATGCTATAATATGGAGTTATACAAACAGCGAGCAACAGATGGACAAGACCAAGGATTCAGTTGCCACCTTTTCCCATCAGGTACACATGTTTGTTACTAATCTGTTGGTACCGACAGTTTACAGCAAATACATGAGCTTTATGAGGCATGCAGATAAGCTCAGTACGTACTTCCATGGAAAAGATTTGCTTAACCCTCCTGCCTGAACCCCCTGCAAGAGCAAATTCTTTTTACTTCATCACCTCAGACTGATGTAGCCATTCTGGAGGCAGTCACCACCTTCCCTGTACAGAAGCAGTAGGGTGATATATTTACTTCCAGAGAACAGGATGCCCTGGAAGAACCAAGGTGGTGGTAGTGGATGCTGTCTTAATTGTTTGCAATATTCCTGACGCAACATTTCAAAAGGACAGTAGCTGGACAGAGGGGATGAGGTCTGCTGTTGTGTTTTCTTCCCTTCTTCTTGCTCCAGGCCAGATGGAGCCGGTGGGATAGAGTGAGTAGTAGCATCTGTTCCAAGATGCAAGCCTAGGTAAAAGACTCCCATCGTGTGAAGTGAGGATAGGAGAGAATTGAGAGACAGCCAGCTGGGAATTCATAGAATTAAATGTACGGACAGTGAGTCTCTTGAGTGGAGTTAGGAGTGGCCATGTTGTCAAAAAGAACAGAAAGAAAGGCTGGTTTTTGGGACTTAGGAGAGCCTTTATAGGTTTTATTGTATCCCAGAAGGCCACCAAATATTGCATCACTAAGAATAAGCACCTACAGCTTGCTCTACAAGCATCTATTAGGAGAGAAAACATCTGAACATACTCTGGTTATAATCTGTCTCACTCTCATTTCCTCCTTGTCTAAAGCCACCTTGTTTCATTTGGGGCTGTGATGAAATACAGCTTTAAAGTTAAGAATTCTGTGGTTTTTTGTGATGCTTGTGGTAGGAAAATGGCTCTAAGCAGTTCCACTGCAAAACTCTGGCTGACCTACAGATCCTGTAACAGCATGGAAGATACATGGGCTCATGGTGGACAAGGAAAACTGCTGTCCTTGGTCTGGACATGACCCAGAGTACAGAGGCAAAAAAA